>JAWNPV010000420.1:0-20658 GCA_035078785.1 Collessia kirishimana
GCCCTACCTAGGCTATCAATAGCATCGCAGCTTGGACAGCTGCCAACTGGCTGCCCATTTGTGGCAATTAGTTTGCCCTGGACGTGCAATCCAATCGGTTGGCTTCACTTGCGCCTCGCAACAGCTAACAGAACAGCATTTTGATTAAGCCAGCCTACTGTACTGCTCCTTGGGTGTCTGTGAGTGTGAAGAATGCAGCTTTGTCGAATCGCAGTCCTGTGTTGGACCTTGATCTGGGTTAGTGCTGAGCCCGATAGACGCGACGACATGGCGACTCCTAACTATGAGCAGTTCGAAGGCCAAGAAGACAGCAGTCTCATAAATGGGGTTTCACTGGAGGCCGCACAGCCCAAGCAGCTGAAGCTGCTTCAACGACCACTTGGCTATGGTTATTCGGACTACGATTACTATGGACGTCGCTTGAATGACAAGGAGAACGACCTGAGCGCCAGTTCCACAAGCAAACTGCCCAGTGGCTCGCCAGCTCTGGATGTTTTATCACTAAAGTCCATGCCTTGGCATAGTCATTACAACTATGCTGGCAGGCCAGCGCCTCTGGCCAGCGGCAATGGTCCCATGTACCCCTCCAGGTCCTATGATCCCTACATAAGACGTTACGACCGGTAAGCACCCTCACAGCCCAGCACACTAACAGCCCAACCATACTCAAGTCCAAACTGTCGCAGGTTCGACGAGCAATACCATCGCTCGTATCCCCAGTACTTCGAGGACACTTATATGCACCGACAGCGCTTCGATCCATATGACAGCTATAGCCCCCGCGTTCCTCAATACCCCGAGCCGTATGTCATGTATCCCGATCGCTATTTGGACACGCCACATCCCAGGGAGTACATCAAAGGTCCCAGCCGTCGTGGCTACCTGGACGATGCCATGTCCATGCCTGACTCGTACAGTACAAAATACAGCTACAATTCCCCCTCATCGAAGCTGCCATTACCGCTGACCGATCTCGCCCTGGCACCGCGCAACGAGCGCGTCGTCTACTACGCTCATTTGCCGGAGATCGTCCGCACACCCTACGATGCCGAACGCAGTCCCCAGAGCAACAGCAACGTGAACGCCAATTCTGCTCTCCTAATGCCGTACAAAATGAACAAGAAGAAACTCAAGAACCTGCCCAGACCCCTGACCAATAACTCTACCACCTATAAATTAAATTTGTAAAAGCTGAATACGAATTCAAAGGGGCTACAGGGGAAAAAATCAGGCTTCAGCACTTGCAACTCCCATAAATATCAATGAATCCTATCAAATGGAAAGTTTCCCATTGAAATGCGAAATTTCAAGAGAGAAAATCCTTTAATTTAATGCTCCACACAGAATCGTGTTGTGTTTTTTCCTGTGTAGACCGTTGCTTTCCATTCATTAGCACTCAAAATACTCTTACTAACTCTTAAGATGCAAAGCTAATTTTTTTTTTTTTTTTTGTGTGACATAAATATTTTTTTTATCTCAATTTAATAATTGTTAAGACCACAGGGATGGAACAATTAAATTTTCTTAAATTGCTTTAAAGAGATTGTAATTTAGCTGATCACAGCAACCCCTGAAGGGTATCACAAGCCTGTTGACTAACAGCATCAATGTGGCCATGAAATATCTGACGTATTTGGAGAGCTAAACGTTGAGGTATCTATGAAGGTATGAAACAATTTTAGTTATTCAGTTTTCGGTTGACCTCTCTGGTGTATACAGCTGGCATAAAAAAAAATTTTTTATTTTAATAATTTTTCCAAAAATTTTCTACAAACTGATTTGTTAAGATCGTTTGGACAGTGTAAAGAAAATTGAAATATGTTTGACGAAGTAGCAACGGCCACTTCAAGCAACGGCATGCCGTGCCAGAGTGAATATGCTATGCAGGCCGTTAAGAAGGGTTCCATATCCCTTGGCATTTGGACAGAATCGGGCGTTGTGTTGTTGGCAGAGAAGCGCATTGTGTCACCGCTTATGGTGGCATCAGAAGTGGAGCGAATTTTCAAGGTGGAGCGCCACATTGGCTGTGCTGTCTCTGGCCTGATGGGCGATGCGCGCGCCCTAATTGAATTTGCTCTGAAGGAGACCCAGAACCATTGGTTCGTCTACAATGAGCCCATCCCAGTGGGCAGCCTGGTCAAGTCTCTGTGCGGCATGGCCAGCACATTTGGCCGTACGTCTGACCCGTCGTTTCGTATCAATCGACCGTATGGAGCTGCCCTGCTTGTGGCTGGCATACAGGATGGCCAGCCGGAGCTCTGGGTCTCGTTTCCGAACGGGGTCTATAGACGCTGCAATATCATGGCCACTGGCTCGGGCGATGTCCAGGCCCAGAAATGCCTGAAAGACAACTACTCTGATCAGATGACCATCAACGAGGCAATTAAGCTGGGCCTCCACACTCTAAAGCAAGTTTTGAATGACAAGTTTGTGTCCAACAACATTGACCTGATGACCATGACGACAACGGGATACTTCCATGCGCTAAGCCAAGAGGAAGTGGACACTCATATAGCCCAGATGTGTCTCAATACTATGGAAGATAATACCTATCGACTGCTAGGACTGTTCACCATGTAGCCGTGTTGAATTAGAAGAGAAATATATGCAGGAAGCATCATTCGTAGTCGTTTCAACTTTAACTTGAAGCTTTTGGAGCTGAATTATTTCAACGCCATTGAGTATTTTCCCTCGAGTCTCGTTAATTACACAATTCCATTACTTACTCGTGGGGTCGTGGAGTCGTGGGGTGGCAGAGCGGGGATATTAAAGTTTTGCGATTTGTGCAATTCAACTTTCTCGAGGCCCTGGAATTGGCGAGGCTCAGGCAAGACGACGTATTCGTAATTACGACCTCTTCACGTTCTCTCAGGACATCCATCTCATGGCCAAGGCTTTATGAAAGGAGAAAAGAGGATGTGTGAGCTCTGCCAACGAACAGAAGAGCTATTAAGGACACATTTTGTTTTGCTTCTGCTGTTACGCTAACCCAGTATCCAACTCCTCATGCCTCATGCCTCATGCCTGCTGTCTGGACTTGGCTGTGTGTGCAATGCATGGACACGTACGACTAATTAATGTGCTTTTGTTTGCGCCAAATAGACATTTGTCAGGACCATCTCAAGCGGAGGCAGAAGAACAAAAAATATCCACACACTGACATAACAGAATTTGTCAAGTGATTTGTGATGAATTTTCCCAGGCCACCTCAAAGACCAGACAGACAAAGCTTTCAAGGAGGTGCCAAGGGCTTCTAGCCAGACAGAGATAGAGGAGAAAAGATCATCTAATGATCTGACAAAGTGTATTTACCTGTCGGCCTTAAGCTGACTTGAGTGAAACCTATTACATCCTGCTCCTTGACTATTTACGAGCTGTTCTTACATATATATCTTGGTTTTGTCCTTTTTAGTTATTTTTTTTCCCGTTGTTGTTGGCATTTCCGTGTTATTACTCACAACTTGACACAGACATTTTCACAGGTCACTGCTAACCACCCACACACACACACAGGCACACATAGGCACACACCCAGCCAGAGACACAGAGACTCAGACACAGTCCCAGCCAGAGTACCGTGACAATTGCCTGACCGTGTGTCCTTGTGGGACATTTTGCATGGACAAAACCTAATGAGCGTATTGCCATATCGCCATCGCCACCGTCACGGCCACTGTCATTGCCCCGCCCAGACCCAGCAAATGGGCAGAGCAACAAAGCAATTTAGTAGGCCGAACCCAAACCTGAGCTCGTAAGGGAACCATGAACGATGCCGCCGCCGCCACCGCCACCGCCGTCTAGGAGTCGTGGGTGTGAGGAAATGGGAAAAACAAAACAATAACAACGATGCACGCGATACTTAAGAGAAACTTTTGTGCCGCCCGTCGCCATAATTAGAATCATTGAAATAGCCATTCAGAGTTCATTTGCTTCTTGCCACTAGGATGCTTGGATGCTTCGATGCTCGAATGCTGAACTGCTGGGAGGATGCTAAAGACATAACTCTGGACAAAAAGTGTCCTTTCCATGCCCAGGCGCACGCATTCGCTCAATGGGCAACTCGCACGACATGTGTCTGCATGGGTGGATGGATGGCATGGATGGATGGTTGTGTGCGTGTGTGTGTGTGTTAGTAGGTGTTGTGGCAAATGAGAAAACAATGCCCAAATAACGACTCTCCGATGTGTATTAAAAGATTTATTTCTTTGCGAATAAATGAAGTTTTTTTTTATGACCATCAACCCATGGAGCTAGAGGAGGATGTGAACAATGTGGGCGTTGATGAAGAGCTGATGGGGTTCGAGTGGCTCCGTTTACCTTATCGACAATGATGTTCCCTGCTTGCCAGAGCTAATTATACACTGTAAGAAATGTTCTAACATGAAGGGGAAAAGCCAGAATTCATAGCAGCAGCCTGTTGGCTCAGTGTAGCACTAAGTAACCAACCAACCAACCAACCAACATATATTATTGCTGATGTTGACTAGTTAAATGCATTGCAGTTAGTTGCTTGGTACTTGGTAAAAGCCTAATGCCCTCTGCCATCCACCATACGACAACAAATCACAGGAAATTTATATGTCTGTGTCATGTACGCGTATAAAATTTTTGCACGTCGTTCAATTAGCTCAACAGCACGATTGGCGGGGTGGTTCGAAGGTTCCGGGAAGGAGGCTGAGGGTGATGGTGGAACCAGAATTAACCAAGGTGCTTAGGAATTTAAGATAAAACTGTCATCAGATGAATATTCAAGGAGTTTCTTGATGTATCTGGAGCATCTATATGTTAATCAGGTGAAATCGAGTGAGGAACCCCATCGATAGGGAGGCTCAGCTCATCAGGGAGTTTTAATTGGACTTTTTTACATATTTTTAAAAGAGTTTTTCAAAGAAAAAGGCAAACAACTTTAATTCTTTTTATGTTCTTTGCAGACTCATAGTGCCAACCAGGCTTGTTAGCTCGACCATTTTCGTTTGCTGTGAACCTCTTGCACCTGCCTTTGTGTATAAATTTTTAATGCTTAACCCCCTGGCCTGGTGTCTTTATCAAACCACTGAAGCCACCTACTCAGCTGTATGTGTTTTCAATTCTCCACTTGATGTTTGTCAAGAAGTTTCCCTCTGGAAAAATCTTGGTAAGTCATCTGGCAGCAGAAAAATCGCGAAAAGTTTTGTTCAAACTTTTGTTTTAATTACCGAATATGTAGAGAAGATCTGTCTTCTCATAGGCAACGAGCCGACTGAACTTGGCTTGACCTCGCCTAATTATCCACTTGGGTAGTGGCAAAGTGGGTCCCTTAGGTAGAGAGCGGGTGGTTGGTCGTCAAGTTTCTTCTTTGTCTTTTGTCTTTAATATCCAACTGTTCAGATATGGATATGCTTGGGGGGTAAGGGTGTGCAGGGTGTGCTGGGTGTGCTCGGGCGCCGCTGTTACGTTGGTCAAAATGCAAAAACCTATAAATCTTGATACACGATTCGGACACACGGACGCACATGCGGACATTATTGATTGGCGCTTGCCACACCAGTCCAATGGACACGCAAATGGATACGCTACCCTCCTGAGGGGCAGAGAGACAAAGAGAGAGAGAGAGGGAGAGGCAAGGAGGTAGAGGAATATTCATCTATGTATGGAATTATTGTCAAATGTTAGTGGAGGGCGGGAGGTGAATGGTCGGGCGGTTGGGTGGTCCTTTGCCAATGTACTGTGTGGGGGGAGCTGGTGGCAGGGACTGCGGCGGCTGCTGGCCGAAAAATAATAGGATAAATAAATAATTCAAATAAATAACGCTGAAATAAAATCAAATGCAATGACGAATTATGATGTTGTTGTTCTTGTCGCTGCCTGCCTGCCTGCTTGCCTGCCAGTGTGTGTGTGTGGATGGGTGTGTGTCCCATATGATTGGGGAGCTCGTAAATCACTGACAATAGGGCAAGGACAAGGGCAAGGAGACAGCCAACAGCCAGCAGCCAACAGCCAGCGGGCCACTCACTAAGGCAATGCTGATTAGAAAGAGCAACACGCTGCCCCGAAGCTGCCGCTGCCGTTGCCGTTGCAAGTATTTTTAGTTTTGCTCCTTTGGTATTGTCTAGGGTTTGAGGCTGTCTGTGTGGATGGAGGTTGGTTGTCAAGTGCCAAGGGCAACACAATGCATATGTGTGTGGGTGTGTGTGTTTGCTCTGTGTATCTCTCACATTTTGTCATAAATATTAAACGAACTTATCTTGGCGTCTCCCGGCGTCCTTGTTTGCGTAAAAATTTATCATTCGAAACGAACAAAACAGGACGAATAGAGAGCCGAACGAGCGGCTGCTTGTGAGCTGTGGACCATCGAGTGGCTTAAGTTGGTTAATTATTTATACAGTCGGTTTCATATTTCTGCCAGCCAGTCAGCCAGCCAACTGATTTATGATCCAAGACCGACCAGCAACTGTACATGCTGCCAGGTCTATAGGATACACAGAGTCAGAGCTGACATGTGACAATGCGCCTCACTGGGTCAGGATTTCCATTAGCTTTAAAGCCCTTCCAGGCTCCAGGAGTCCAATGCAAATCTCAGTCAACGATGAAGCGAGTTGTGCACGTGATTATGGCCATGTTTGTTGGCTGTTTATTGAATTGCAATTAAAAGTGGCCGCCTTGACAGTTTGTCAGTTTGTCAATGAATCGAGTGTTATCTCCTCTCCTTCAACCCAACCCAACCCCCCCGCCCGCCACATGTTGGCAGCTGTGGCGCTGCGGCAAAGTTGACCAAAGCAAAGTTCATTTGTATGGACGGCAGCAGGCCTGAAGGACCGCTCCGCTCCTTAGGGCCATGAAGGCGCAAATCAGACATTATTCATTAGCCGCCATTCGATGTTCAATGTCCGATGGCAGCCCAATAATTTTCCTACACAAACTTGCCAAAAAGAAATAACCCAAGCAGGAGCTATCGAAGGAGAAGGACGGTGGGGAGGAGGCAGGAGGCTGAGCTGTGAGTGTTGCGGGGCAAACATTTAAAGAGAACGACGACGCCCGATACATTTTGATTGAACACATTGGTTGCGGGTGGTTGGGTTGCCCTTTGCCTTTTGCTTTGTTCATTTCGCCCGTTGCCTGCTTAATTGACATTGTTCACACACACACACACACTCCCCACACACACACACACACACACACACACACACAGGCGTACGTATCTACAGTTGAGTGGATAGACAGAGAGCTTTGTATGTCCTGATTGCCAGGTTTATGCGTCAAACAGTTTGGCAGACATCAAACCATGAAGAATCCTTTCAAGATGCTCTTCAATCCCCGAGTCCTTGCACCTCAGCTGTCCTAGTTATGTTGTCCTAAGAGTTTCAGCTGGAGGCTGAGCAATTCACGATCTCCAATGGACGCATAAACTGGCAAATAGTTTTGCCTCTCAGACCAAACTAATTTCGTGGGCGTGTGTCTGTGTGTGTGTGTGTGTGTGTTAGCGTATGCTTTGATAAAGCTGTGTGTGTGTGCCAGTTGTGTCCAGCTGATAAGCATTTCATGTCACATCCTTAAGGGCTTTTCACTACACTCCACATACAGAACAGACAGCCAGCCAGCAAGCAAGCAAGCAAGCGAGCAGCAGCAGCAGCAGGAGCAGTCAGAGCTGCTCCTCTCCTTGCCACTCCTCTGGTGTCCACTTGAGGCCGCTGTGCTTCGCTCCTCCTCCCCACTCACACTGTCCCTGACATCGTTACTGTCACCGTCAGGAGCAAACGCTTTAGATTGCTTTCAGCGTTCTTAATTGCTTTTTTTCTCTCTACTTGTTCAAGAGTGTGCGTGTGCGTGTGTGTGCGTTACTATTCCTTTTGATGTATCTGTGTGTGTGTGTGTGTGTGTGAGCTTTTGTCATGGCTTTGGTATGTGTCACGCGTATGTGTGTGTGTGTGTGCATTGTCGTTTCGTCCCATTTTCGCAGGAAGCGTTATTTCAATTTCCGCCTTTCCGTTTTCCTTTTCACCAAACACACACGACACACACACACACACACACACACAGAGACACGCCATTTACTGTTTGACGTGTCAGTGTTAATGAGTCATTGTCCATTAGGTTTGCTCATTTCGAATGGGCAATTAAATTCGACTTTATTGCACTTTGTTTTCCAGGCCAACAACACTTTGCTGCTGCTGCTACTGTTACACCAACTCCACCAACTCGAACTGTAACTGAAACCATGTCGAATCGCCTTTGGTCAGCCCTCGCCCCTTCAGGAAGCAGGCTGTGCTGGGCCTGGGCAGAGACCTGCATGAGTGCAGAGTTGTCAAGTGTCAAGTGAATTCATTGCCAACTGATTGTGAATAGTTTTTGCCACTCCTCAGTGTCCTGTTGTTGTTGTCATAATCAGTTGAGTAAACGTAGAAGACAGGAAGGATCTTTCAGGAGGCAACAGTTTGTGCTTCTGCCTAGCAGAGATCTGCAGTGAATGGTGGCTCATGAGTAGCTTCAAATTCAAGCTTTTTCAACTCAAGAGGAAGCCAACAGACATAGAAAATCATTCTACCTGTCTTGCCTGCTGCTCTGCTCTGCATCGCTTTCAACTATTGCCACCTGCCCATCTGCCGTCCTGTTGTCCTGCTGTCCTTCTGTCATTCCAATGCTTTTTGTTTATCTTTTGAATTTTTCATAAAGGAGCGTAAAGTGAATTTTGTGGACATTAAAATGCCACAAAACGTTTTATAGTAATTTTTCATCTTTTCAGCAACTTTTGACTGCCACCACCACCACCATCACCATCACCGCCACCGCCACCATCATCCAAGGCTCGACCTCAGCTGCCTGGCAGCGTGGCACCGTGGCAGGAACAGAGTGGGTTGAGCTCAGGTTTTTGGGTTTTTCTGTTTGGTGGTGGGGAAGGGGAGGGGAGGGGAGGGGGCAGCATATTGTGCGTCGACATTCATGCTGATCTCATGCTGAGAAATAACACGGCACACGCATCTCTGGGCTGATAAATTTTTATCTTTGTATGACAAGTTAATAATGTGCCAGTCCAGACGCCATACGATGGACGGACGGACGGACGGACGGATGGACGATGGCGGCCGGGCAACTTTCAACTTTTGTTTTTCCTTTTTGTTTTTGTGTGAAGGGAGAAGTGAAGGTGATGGGTGGTGGGCGGCAGGCGGTCGGTCGGTCGGTGATTGTCGCTCGCGGTATGCAAGCTTTGGGGATTTTTTATTGAAATTTTCCTCGACTAAATGGGGAAAATTGGCAAAAGTATTTTCACAGAGTTTTAACGGATTTATTATAATTTTTAGGTCACGTGACTGTTGAGGAATTTTTTTATCCATTTTACTTGTTTTCTTGTTTGCTGAAGCTTGTAATTTGTTATTCGTTGGCTTTGTCCTTTTGTCCTGACTGCTACACTTGAATGAATATTTTTCAGGAACATGGAAAAGTATTTTCTATGGATTTTTATAGTCACAGGGGTTTTTGGGGATTTTTTTTTAGGGAATCCAATGATTTTAGGGAAGCAGAATCCTTGCCAAAGGCTAAAGCTTTCTGGTTCTCACTGATGCCATTTGGTTTTTCCAAGGATCTTTGATTACTGAGACTGTTGAACAGCATTTATCTCTATAGAGAAGCCAACTATACTTGCTCACCCTGTAGCGATTGGTTTTTAGAGTGAAAAACACCCAGAGAATCACAAATTAAAAACTAAAGCACATTCGACAGTTTGAGGGGGAGGAGGCGGGCGGGTGAAATATGTAACGTAAAATTGTTTTACATTCATATCTCGCAGAATTACGACACCCAAGGGAAAGCTGGTATTGGTCACTTAGCCAGCACACAGCTGTCCTCCACCTCCACCCCCCTGGAAGATTTTTCAACACAGATGCCAAATGCCAGGGCCACATAACTTGGCTTGCCACTTGCCGTTAAGTATAAATCTTGCAAACCGAATCTCAGGGAGCGAAAGCCAAACCCAAGACCCAACGACATGGCCATACCATGGAGCAGCTCAATGGCATAAAAGGTGTTTAGTATGCATAGCACAAGGCGGCCAAGTTACGTATTATGGGGATATTGGAAAGTTATGCGATTGCCAAAGGTACAAAGGGACAAAGGACTAGTGGGCGGTCATATAAAAACAGGAAAATTTTATACGATTTTTAAGGAAATTCTTTTCAATTTATGATCCAAACGTTGTGGGCCACAGAGATGACCGCCGGCTCGGTTGTGATCCACTTTATGATTTCATATTCATTGCAAAGACATTTGCTTTAAATTTATTATTTGCTGGACAGCTTTTGAAGCGACTGTACATGCTGGAGTTGACTGTGAAGATAGAGGAGAGGAAACCTCCAAACGGCTTGATAAACTGCAGCTGTAAAATAAATTAATTTAATTGGTTTTTTTTTTTTTAATTTTTAATTCTTCATTTAACATAAGTAGCTCAAGTCAGGACAGTTTAATCTGTTTAATTGATTCGCCTTGTAAGAGGGTCTACTAAGCAGCGCTGAGAAGTATGCTACGCTTTTTTGAATAGAATTACCAAGCTGCAGGCCATTGACTGGGCACTTTGATCTCTGGACTGCCAGTGTCTTTCAACTGATTTCCGACTGTTCGAGGGTTGGGAATTGAGGACAATAGAGAGACAGAAAGATATAGGAGAGACAGACATGGGTAAGTCAAGTCATTTGTAAATTGCATTGGGTTATAAAATTTCATATTTGAACGGTTCATTGCTTTAATAGAAACAATTTATTGAATGTTTCCGGCCTGTGCGGCCCTCAAATACATGTAAATTCTAATCTAGAATGTTCGGTGGCTCTCGGTGGCGCTTGCCAGCCAGCTTGCCATTTACCTTCTGGCCATAAACGGACGAAGCAGGCAACGCTACCGTTACAATGTTACAGTGTCCTGTGCTCTAAACGTTCTATAATTTGCTTATTATGCGCTTCATGCTGCTCGCTTTTATGTTTCTGCCACTTTTTTCTGGCACCCAGAGCCATGCGGCCCAACCCCTCTGAGCAACGCACACCCACAACACTGAATCCTGCCTCCCTGGCTCCCTGTCAATCCCCCCCCCTGGTTCACATCCTCGCACTGGCACCCGCATTACACTTACACTTGCACCCCAAGCAGCAGCCACCAGAAGTTGAGCTAAAGGAAAAAGAACAAAAAGAAAAGAAAAACAAGAAACGACAAAGCGGAAGGAAGCAATGGCAAAAGGCCCCTCCTGGTTGTGGTCCTGCCTCTGTGACCCCGTGACCCTCCCCCCAACAGTCTCTCTATACTTCATATTTTGTCATAATTTATGTCGCTTTGGGTGTTGTTGCTGATGCCTTGGCCTGTTCGGTGTGTCGACCTCAACCTCAACCTCAACCTCGATGGCCAGCAATCGTACACTGAACACTTTGAATAGCTGAAAACAGCTCTTGGGCGTCCGACTGTGTGCAATGTTTTTGCTCAGTGTATAGACGATACCTTTACCTCTCGGCTGGGGTTTTTTATTTTTATATTTCTTCTTTGACAGTGGCTGGTTGATTTGCTTGCAAATTTATTAAAAATCTTCCCGGTTGCTTCATTTTATTATACCATATCTGTCAGTTGAGTTGAGCATCGAACCACGCCAGACCGCAGTCAGGGGAATGGATAATGAACACACAGACACCCACACACACACCCTAACAGAACACAGATAGCAGCATTATTGCCTGTGCTGTGCTGTGGTCTGGCCCAGGTCGGAGCAGCATTGGCACATGTCCTCTTGGGATTTCATGGCGATGCCAGCAGTGGCAACAAAGTTCGTTTGTTCTTTTGATATTGTAATGTGCATAATAGGATTTTTATGACACCTTGACTGCCGGTGGCAGGCGTCGCCAATGGCAATGGCAATGGCAATGCGTTTAAGCGGCCGTTTCCGTTTGATTCACCTGCAGCAGCAGCAACCACCATTACCAGTAGCAGCAGCAGCAGCAGCAGCAACGAGGAGACCCCTGCTGTTGGCTTCTCTTGTCACCAAAAGTTGCAAATTTTATAGGCCGGATGTCTTTCCGTCTGTCTGTCTGTCTGTCTATCTGTCTATTTGAGTGTGTGTGCGTGGGTGCGTGTGTAACGGATGCGGCATTTGGTGTTGCGGATTTGCATCAGATCATGAATTTCACACGATGCTAATGGCCCACATTAGCATTGACTACACGCGTTTATAGCCATAAAACCATGACACCCCCTCGCACACCCACCCCCACACACCCACACAGGGACAGTGTAAGTGCATGTGCTAAATTTTTAATATGCAAATTTGCTTTGTCTGTGTCAGGAGGAGGACGACCATCGAAGTCCTTCGTCTGCCGTCATTTCATTTACACTTGTGTTGCATATTTTATTGTCGCTGCTTCCCGCTGTTGCTGTTGTTGCTGTTGTTGTTGTTGTTGTTGCTGTTTGTATTACATTGTATTATTGCACACAAATGGCCAGTTACAGTTACAATATTAAGGTGAATCTAACTGCCTTTATATCCTGCTGGGAGAATCCGAATTGTGGAATTTCGTGAATGGCATTTGACGTGGGCACGTTGTGCTCCCCCTCCTGGCAGGTGGAATTGCTGAGCTCAACTGGGAGAGAGGAGAAAAAGTGGAAAACGGTAAAAGGTAAACGGAAAATGCCAGATGTCAGTTGTCAGCTGACGGCAAATGACAATGGAAATATTATTTTCCTGTTAGACAAGGAGGTTCCTCTGCTTTCAGGCCTCTCCAACTTGTATCTATTTAATTTCTTGATTTTTTTTCTATTTATTTAACTACACTGAGCTGCACAGACGGGCACCATCATCATTGCCACCACCAGAGGAAAAAACACCTTAAGCTGCCCCAAAAAGTAGGCAATAAGAAGCCACAAAATGGGCAAAAAACCTAATTACGCGCGGTTACAAGTGGGTGCCTAATGGCTGCTGCGGCTAATCTGAGCTGGAAAACTGTAGTAAAAAAAAAGCAAAGAAAAATAAAGCATTTAAGAAGCAAAAGCAAATATTTCACAGCACATGGCCAAGGCAACGGCAGAGGCAGAGGCAGAGGCAACGCATCCATCCATCCATTCAGTTGGAGAGTGGGGAGGCGAGGACCTTGGTCACATCTGTCCCAGACGAAAGCTAAAATTACTTTAGGCGGGGTGAGTTGCATATTTTCTCAAACTACATGCTTCTGTGGTAGATGGGTGTGGCTACCACCAACAGCAACAGCAGCAGCAACAGCAGCAACAGCAACAGCAGCAGCAGCAACAGCCTTGTCCCAAGCTGTTAGAGGAAGGTAATTGCTATAAAATTGCTTTGTAATTGCTTACTAGAAACAAATAGCCGTCACATTAATAAAAACAAAAAAGTAAAAATGTGGTGTTTTAAAGTGGAAAAGGCTCCACCACTCCCTGCCCCCGCAACCCACTCTCGTCCCTTGTTAACTCTGAAGCGGCAGCGGCAGCAGCAGCACGCTGATGTGGGTCGACAATGTTGTAAGCGTGCCGATAGCGAAGGGCCAAGTGCCGAACCGCTTTATTTAATTAGACGCTCACAAACCAATTAATCAATTTGTGTTCTTGTTCTCCTGCCCGTTCCCCTCCCCTCCTGCCTCCTGCCTCTACCCAGACGCCTTCTGCCCTGCCGTTTACCCTCATTTATGCTCCTTGTGCGCCTTGTTTTTGTCGTCCTGGCCATTGTCAATGTCAAATTATGTACACTTTTATGCTAAAATCAAGTAAACTCAAGTCAAGTCGTCGCGAGCCCTGCTCGGGCGCCTCCAGCTTGATCTACTTTCGTTATTGTTCCGCCAAGGCGCACAATGAATTGTAATGAAGACTGGCAACTTTGGTTGCCAGCAACAAACAACCAACAATGAGTCGAAGCTTATATACCCTTGTGGCACAGAAGTAGGCAACAGTTTTTATGCAACCCGCTGGAATGCTTTTGACTGACAAAGATGCCTCGTTAGCCCGGAGACCCCCAGTTGGCGAGGGTATTAAATACAAGGAAAATATAAATAAAATCCTGCTAAGACCATTTATCACTCGACAATTTGTTGCGAGCCCAATTGTGTTGTGTTTTGCCGTTGACGTGATATTATTTACACAGGACTGATTTTCACCCTCTTCAAATCGTCAAATTGTTTAACCGCATTTGCGTACAGCCGACTCCCGGGCACATTGTCAGCAAAAATATTTACACAACACTGTTGCTGCCATCAGCATCGGGTCAATGCAAAAGTCTGTCAGCTCTGTCAACTGTTCAATGGCCAAATGTAATTAGTTTTATGGGCCCCCCAATATGTGTGGGAATATTAAATCGAGACTTTTTCAATCACGTTGATCCAACAAAGATCGTAACTCGAGGTACCTGAGGAGGCACCAATTTCCTTGGAGTTTCTTGGCCAATTAAAAATTCACTTTTTTGTTATGAAATCGCTATGAAATGTTGTTGGCAAATCACTTGGACAAACATTTGACATCACTTAGCAAATCTCTGTCTTCACTCTGTCTGTCTGTCTGCCTGTCTGTCTACACAAATATTTTCTTTTCACAAAATAGCAACACAAACACAAAAAAAAACCCAAAGAAATGTTTGGCATTTTCTTTTGAAGTGTGTCGTCGTCGTCTTGGTCGTCGTAGTATCTTTAGGCTTTTGTTGGACCAGCCAACTAGACCATTTGGGGAGGACCAACCATGAACCATGAACCACCAAGTGGTCCAGAAAAAAAAAAAGACTTTTCAACTTGGCAGGGACAGGACGAGGACCTCGGCCAGTTGACTTGTTAAAAGGCCAACGGGCAAAGGCAAAACTTTTCTATTTACTTAAACAGAGAAACAGAGAGTGAGTGGGAGAGAGAGGGAGAAAAAAATGTAAAGAAATTTACCGATAATGCGTAAAATTCCATTAAATCGGGTGTAATTAAATGACATTTACTTTAGCCACATTAAAAAGAACATAAATCAGCGACTCAGCGACTGAGCGACTGACTACTGGCGCTGTAAAGCATATTTTGCCTCGCGGGTTCGCTGGATGGGGATGGATGGATGGGGGTGGGGGGTGGAGGTTGGGCAGGGAGTCCAGAAAGAAAAAGTTTCGCCCCATGTTTTGCGTAGAGCAACAACCAAAAAGCCAAGCCAAAGCAAATATAACAGGGTGAATAGCTTATGCCGGAGATGCCATAACGGACAGAGATGGTCGGTTAGACGGTTAGACGGTTGGACCGATGGAAGGTTGAAAGGACAGGGAGGGAGGGGGCGAGAGAGAGAGCTAAGGTCTGGGTCGACGCGGAATCTGTAAAGAAACCTAATTTATTGAAAAATTGTTGCTCGGGGTGTGTCGCCTGGTCGTGTTCTCCTTCTCCTTCGCCTTCCCATTGCCGTTGCCATTGTTGTTGTTGTTGTTAATGCCAATGGCATGTTGCCGCTGGGCTCCTTTGTTTTCCGCGTTCACAGTGTTCACAGTGTTATAAAGACAACATTCTACTACTTAATGTCCATCACACCAACCCCCCTTCCACAGCCAGCAGTTACCTTTCTTCATTTCCCACTGGCAGACAGACAGACAGAGGAAAAAAAAACGACAAAAGAACAGCAACAGAGGAAATGTTGCATCAAAGCACAAGTTTTGTGACCATCTTGGGCAGACTAAGTTTGACTTCAGTTCCTGCCACAGTTCCTGTTCCTCCACCTCCACCTACCATCGTCCACTTCCCTCTGCCTGCTTTTAAAAGCCGTTAAATCTTGCATTAAAAAACCAAAAAAAAAAAAAAAAACCGAAAAGAAAATTTCACTTTCACCGTTGAGCGTGTTTATTTACCTAACGGAAATTTAACTTTCCTTTTTTCATTAGAAGTTACGTCCTGTAAATCACTTAGACGGTTAAGGCGACTCAGTTGCTCGTTGAGCTGTTTTAGATGTCCGTTCTCCCCCTCTCCCCTCCCAAACGAAAATCAATAGCTCGGTAAAGATTCTGTAACTAAACAGTCAAGGCTTTAACATTACCCATCCTGCTAGCCTGCCAGACTGCCTGCCTGTAACCCTTTGACTCCTTTCAATCAGCAGTGAAAGGCACCGCCTTGTCGTCGTATTATTCACTGCGCATCGCATAGCCCTCGGGGTCAAATGGACTGAGAAGGCGGCACTGGAAGAGGGGAAAACCTCGAAGTTGTTTGCTGTTGTTTTAACCTTTCGACCAATTAAAGCCTTCAAATGTTAAAGTTCCAATGTAGAACACGAGCCTTATTAAGCAATTAACAGTGGGAGAGAAAGACAGAGAGAAAGAGAGGGAGGTAGAGGTAGTTCAGCCTGATGGTCAGAGGAATAATAAATCAATATCAATGGGTTTGTAGAATCAAAAGGCAGCTGCCCCTGGTTGAAAGAGTCGAGAAGATGATGGACAAGTCACCACCGTTTAACCCAAGAGAGTCATGTCAGAGAACACAACACTGCGCCATAGGAGACAGGAAGGAAAACTGTTAAAACGACAGCTATGAGGTGCTGTTGGGTATGTGAATTGAAACTGATTAAACTAATTCAACCAGCAGTTGCCATTGTATCAACCAAAGTCAGACTGTTTTCGCTGGACTTGGGTGCGTGTCTATTAGAATTTATAGTCTTTGAAGCATCCTCCACCCTATCGGGACGTTCTTGATCCTTCAATGCAATGGGAAAAGGTAATCACAGAAGTAACCGTAACTTTCTCAGCTTTCACTTTGTGTCGTTTCGGTTAATTTATGAAATGTTTCGCTCGACTGCAGATTCTCGGTTTCTGTTCTGTTGCCATCTAATTGAAAAGAGCTTCAAGCAAAAATAACACACAAATTGTAATAAAACTTTATATGCAATAAATATTTTTTTCCTTCTGGTTACAACAGGCCAACGATAGAGAGACAGCAACGGCAACGGCAACAGCAGGGGCAAGAGATGGAAACGGGGGCAGGAAGGGGGCAATGAGAGTGCCTTGTGCTTCTTGGCTTTTGAATTTTTTATTCGAAAAATAAAATTGAAAATTCAATTTCGCAATCATTTTGGCACCCTCAGCCTTGGCCAAATGGTAAAGCCAGAGTCAGAGCCAGAGCCAGAGCCAGGACAGGACAGGCCAGGACAGGCCAGACTGGTACTGAGACAGAAACTGTAAACTAAGGTATGGGATCGAGGTTGAATATATATAAATATATTATATATATATCCTTGCCCCCCCCCTGTCCTCAGCTCCTGCCCTTGGACTGACTAAGTGTTATGTTCGCTGAAGATTAAAAACGATACAAACTCCCGCAAAAACCAATGCAGCGCAACGGCTCAGTCGGAGTCAGAGTCAGAGAGGTAGAGGTAGAGCCAGAATCCTTTCCTGGATATAAAAGTAGGGAGGGGGGGCTTCATTAAGCAGCCAGAGAGTCAACATTTCAGTTGCAGCCAAATAGTAATTCCAGCCAAACAGCCAAGCAGCCGAGCAGGCAGTTCACTCGAAAGTTTGTCCTTCTGGATTTGGATTTGGGACCAGAAAGACAGCCAGGAACCACATACAGCCTCTCTCTCTCTCTCTCCCTCTCTCATTGGACATTCTCGTAATAATAATTAAAAAGTATGAAAAAAAAAAAAAGAAACGAGAAACCGAAACAGGAAAAAACAAAAGAGAAAAAATTCAACTCAACCCAAGGGAGGCACCTTAAAGACCTAACGACTGTGCAGCAACCCTTTTAAAGAGTTGCCATTTGTCCAATGGCTGCTGTCCGAATACCTACCTAACTACACGGTTAGGTCTTAAGGCTGGGAAATTATTAATTAACCCGTTGTTGGCCCCACAGCGACCTCATTTCTTCTACTTTTCTCTCATGTTTTTTTCGTCATTTCTTAATTATGCATCTATTAATGTTTAAAATGCAAATGCCAAGGCATCAGGGCCATGTTGTTATGCCTGAATGGGCCATTTAACCCTTCTACAGACACACAGCCTTAACCCTTGGTCGTAACATTTTATGGGTGCTGAGTGCAAGTGCCGTCGCCGCTGTCAAGCAGTTTCCAAAAAAAAAAAAAAAACCTCGTGAATATTTTTTAAGCTCTACCATCCATAATGGCAAACTGTCAGGTATAAACCAAGTTTTAATTATAAAAATACATGGATAAACAGGACTAAACTTGTTGGTCATGGGCTGCTTGATGGTCGATAAAGCTGTTTCGATAGACTGTCGATAAAATTGGTTTTTTAATCGGTAGTGTCCACGCTGACCAGTCTGACCATTTGCGGATGAGATGACTGTTTAGAAAGGTTTCCCTGGATTTCAAGAAACTTGGGGTATCCTGCAAACACACACAGACCAACACACACACACACACACACACACATGGGTAAGCTAATCACTCTGAATACGTGAGAAATGGTTGAAACTAGGCAAGTTTTTGGTTTTTGGGTTTTCGATTGTCGGTTGTCGTTTGTTGTTGCTGGCATTCAACCGCAAAATACACAAAACATTGCGAGACAAAGGTGAAACCACGAAGGCAACCGCCAGTGGCAGTGTCAGAGCCACCGCAGCAGCAGCAGCAGCAGCGGGAGCGGCAGTGGCAGCAGCAGGAGCAGCCATTTAACGAAACGTTTTCAATTAAGGGGAAATACCTTAAGGTAATCACTTAAAGAAATGATAATCACTTTGTACACACACGTTTCACTCCTCGGGGCTGCTCACTTGGGCACAACTGAGACGACAACTTCGCAACACCCACCTCCAGGTCCTGCCCTCCACCATGCTGGCTCCCCCCCCACCATGCACCATTCACCCCATTCGCATCATCTAAATCCGCCTCTGGAGTTTGTTTGCTGGGCAAAGAAAGTTAGAAGCTCAGCAGTTTAGCAGTTTGGCAGTTCGGCAGTTCGGCAGCTCGGCAGCTCAGAAGCTCGGCAGCTAGGCAGCTCAGCAATTTGGCAGTTCAGTTGTTTTTGTAGTGGATTAACCCGAGCAAAAGAAATAAATTCACCTGCAGACTTGACGTTGCCGTTGCCGTTGCCTGGCCCCTTACGTTCCTTTAGCCAGGCAGCCTTAGCAGCGGTCTAAGGCATCAGGCATCAGGCATTAGGCATGTGGCAGAGGCATTTGCCATGGAGCAGGGATAAGCTATTGTGCTAAAAGAAGGGGGGAGGACTGATGGTGGTGGTGGTGGCTTTTGGCAAAAGGTTTCTGGCAAAAGGAAAAGGTAATTTAGTAAATAATAGGGTCAAAGACAAATATTGTTGTGGGTTTTTGCCAATGAGAGAGCAAACGCTGTCGGCATGTTTTGTGCGTGAAAAGCGTGTATAAGTTACTTCTGAGGCAATTGAGGACGATTAACTCACTGCATCTGCCTGACTGCCTGCCTGCCTGCCTCCTTGCCTCCTTGTAAGGATCTCTGTGTGTGTGTATGACGATTGCCCTGGTTGTGGCTCTGACTATGGCTGTGGCCATCAACAGGAAGTGGCCGTAACCGTAACAGTTAGAGCAGTTAGAGCATCAGGCAACCATAACGGTAGACATAACATTTGGTCTTCATATAAATATTCTATGAACTGACTACGAAGCTCAGTCTGTTGGTGGTTCCTTTGCTCAGGCAAAGGACTTTAGATTTCAAAACATATCTGGCACTTTAATCTAATGAGTTTCAATCAATTACGTCAAGTTGCCACAGCACGCAAGCATGTAAATTGGAAGAACACAGCCAGCTGCACAGACTACAAGCACAAACACAAACGAAAGCTTTTCGAGCGAAGAAAACTTGATCTTTCGCAATAAAACTAAAAACTGGGAAAAATCTATAACAAATTAGCACACCCTGACGATATCCACTGTGAGTAGAAGTGGTTGAACGTGGAGTGGCGGGCATGTGAGGAGAGACCAACCCACCTTTAGCCTGGCAAACATCACGCAATCATATGGTCACACACCTAAATGATTGATGATTGTCATACAGCGACGACTCCCCGCTCCTCTAGCGGGTAGAACTATTCAATTATTGTTACAACATGCCATCGTCCAATGTTCAATATCCAATATCCTGATGTCCATCTAATGGTTACCTCAGTGGGTTTGCGTGATTTTTGGCTTAGTTTCCGTCTCCACGTCGGTGGTGGGGGCCCAGCAGAGCCGGAGAGCGAGCCACAGTCTGTCATTGCCATGTATATGCTAAGGACAAGTCTATAAGTTTCGTCTTACCACAGCTAAGTGACAGTCAATACAGTTCTCTATATACGATTTACACTGTTAAAAATTAGGTATAAACTGGGCAACTGTACAGAAGCATAAGCTTTGTGGTCTGGGAAGATGATTTGAGTTCTTAGGTACCTTGAAAATAACCAGATGAGGACTGCAAAGGATGATGAGATCTGTGTTTTCAGTGTAGCAGTGCTGCGCTGCCTTCTGTGTCTGATGATGAGTCGTTGAAATCAGTTGCCATCACAAAGCTCAAGTCACTCTGATTAATTAAACCAGGAAGAGCTAGTTATGGATGATTTAAATTTTTGTTACATGTTGCCAACTCATGCCGGGGAGAAGGGAAAATCTCTACACAGTATTGGTCGGGGCTGGTTGGCGGGGGGTTTGGGGGGAAGGGGAAAAAAACCCAAAAACCACAAGCTGCGACTACTACCCCCCCCCCCCCCCCCCCACCCCCCCCCCCCCACCCCCAACCCCTCCCTCCCCCCCCCCCGCCCAACGAATG
>JAWNPV010000421.1:0-20613 GCA_035078785.1 Collessia kirishimana
AATAAGTGTTTTGTTGTTGCCATTGTAATCGTATTTTATGCATTTCGTTTGCTGTCATTTAGTTTTTATGCTTCGACGCCCTCTGGCTCTCTGTCTGTCCGTCTGTCTGGCTTTTTGCCTGCATTTATACCCTGCAATAGGCATAGGGTATGCCAAGCTGATGGCCAATTGGAGGGTTGCAAAGGAAGCTGTTCGACTGTTCTACTGTCTGTTCTATCATCTGTTTACTGATCGTCCCATTGGATCTTTTTACTGTCTATTCCATTGTCTGTTCTACTAACTGTTGCACTGCCTACACTGTTCTACACTCTGTTCTAATGACTGTTCAACTGTCTGTTCTACTGTCTGTTGTACAGTCTATTACACTGTCCCTTCTACTGTTCTACTGTCTATTCTCCTGTAAGTTTTACTGTATGTTCTACTGTCTGTTCTGCTATCTGTTCTACCATCTCTTTATTGATCGTCCCATTGATCTTCTTACTGTCTATTCTATTGTCTGTTCTACTGCCTACACTGTTCTACACTCTGTTCTAATGCTTGTTCAACTGTCTGATCCACTGTTTTACTGTTCGTTCTACTATTCATGGAACTGTCTATTCCATGGTCTGTTCTACTTTATAACAGTCTAATCTATTATCTGTTCTACCATTTGTTATGCTGTTTTTTCCCCTGTCTGTTTGATTGTCTGTACTACATCCCTTCCACTGCCTGTTCTACCGATTCTTTTATTATCTGTTCTACTGTCACTTTTACTTTTTATTCTGCTGTTTATTCCACTCTCTGTGCTACAGTCTGTTCCACTGTCTCTTCTACTGTCTGTTCTTCTGTCTGTTCTACTACTCTCCGTTCTACTATCTATTCTCCTGTCTGTTGGACTATCTATTATACTGTTCATTCTACTGTCTTTTCTAGTGTTTTACTGTCCGTTCCACTGTC
The DNA here is from genome assembly GCA_035078785.1 of Collessia kirishimana. Classification (NCBI taxonomy): domain Eukaryota; kingdom Metazoa; phylum Arthropoda; class Insecta; order Diptera; family Drosophilidae; genus Collessia; species Collessia kirishimana. The sequence continues at coordinate 937 of JAWNPV010000421.1, forward strand.
TTTTCTACTATTTTTTTACTGCCTGTTTCATTGTCTGTTGTACAGTCTATTACACTGTCTTTTCTACTGTTCTACTGTCTGTACTACTGTCTGTTCTGCTGTCTATTATATTGTCTAGTTCGCTGCTACTGTTTTACTGCTTATTCCATTGTCTCTTCTATGGTTTTACTGTCTGTCCTACATCTGTTCTACTGTTTCTTTTACGGCCTCTTCCACTGTCTCTTCTATTGTCTGTTTTACTGTCCATTTTCTTGTATATTCCATGTCTGTTATACGGTCCATTCCACTGTCTATTCTACTGTCTGTTCTACCATCAATCATATTGTCTATTTCGCTGTCTTTGCTACCGTTTTACTGTTTATTCTACTGTCTCTTCTACCTTCTATTATACTATCTGTTCTATTGTCTGTTTTACTCTCTATTCTACTGTTTGTTCCACTGTCTGTTATACAGTCTATTCCACTGTCGCTTCTACTGTTCTATTGTCTGTTTTGCAGTCTATTCCACCGCCTGTTCCACTGCCTCTTTCACTGTCTCTTCCATTGTCTATTTTACTCTCTATTCTCCTGCTTGACCCACTGTCTGTTCTACCATCCATTCCAGTATAACTGTCTACCTACAGGGTATTAACACAGCCGTTCAACTGTCATGGGTAAACAATTTCCCTTGAATTTTTTGCCTACTTCTATCCTACTAAAGTGATTCTGTTTTGTGGTTTTTTCTCTCTGTCTATGGAAATGAAATTGTGTGTAAATTTGTTGTTGCATTGATTTGTTAGATTTTATATATTTTTTTCCCTCTTTTTGCTGTAATTTGTGTTCTGTGGAAGTGAAAATGCACTTGAGAGCTGGGCAACTGTTTCAATTTCCATTCCCTGGAACATAAACATGAACACGAGCTCTTTGTCATGGTGCCTGGGTGCGTATGAGTAATGTGATCTCATATAGAACAGAATTGAGTGTTGGACGATCTTAAGTGGAAAATTAGATGAATCAGCTTTACCTTATGCTGGACACGATTTCATAATAATGCGGCTGTTGATCATCATCACCATAGAGGGTCTATGAATATTACTCACCTATAGGGCTGGGCCCACGTTACGTATACGTAATATGCAAGCTGTAAGCCCAGCTATTTAGTGGAATGGAATGAGCTGAGCTCTGTGTGTGTGTGGGTTGGTGTTTGTACTACAAAATACAAGCGACAAAGTGCAGCTTGCAGGTCTCTCTGTGTGGTGTTTTCATTACATTTCATTGGGTTTTTTCTTCACCTTGTTTTTTTCTGATTTTATTTAGTTTGTTGCCAGTCGTGTCTTTCAGTTGGCATTTGACCTTGAACTTGAAATTAGATGCAATCGCAATCGGTTAGAAGCTGTTAAACCGGTTTTGGACATCGTCACGAGGCAGAATTAAGCGCAACTGCAGGCACAGGGCAGCTCTCTCTCTCTCTCTACCTCCCTCCCTCTCTCTTTCTCTCTCTCTATGGCTCAGAATTGATTTTAAAGATTCGTTAGATGGTTTCACATCACTCGATGGTGGGTTTGTTTGTCTCCAGTCAACAAATATTTTGTTCTAGTCTTGGTCGGTGGTCTCTGAGGGGTAGTGGGGGGGTCCAAGGGGTTTGTCTACTTTCTGCTGAGTCATATCTGGCTTTAGGCAAATATTTGTTGGTTATGTGCGTTTAGCCAAAATCAACAATTTTGCCCAGGAGCCCGACCAGAAGGCAGCCAAAGTGGCTTCATCCACTTCACTCCACTCGACTCCTTGGGACGAATATGTAAATCCTTGTGGGAGGGGAGACCAGGCAGAGGGAATAGCTAACCAAGGATGTTGTTGGCAACCTCTTGAATCATCTAGTCAACCACCCACTTCTCTCTCTCTCTCTCTCTGGGTCTCTGTGTGGCCTTTAGAGATAAAAATATTTTTGGGCCACGCAATTTACATTGCCATGTCAACGTAAGTGAAATAATTGCACATTAAATTGCCTTAAAGCAGCAGCAACAGACAGAGAAAAATACACACAAACAGTTGGATACTCTACTCACCCCTTGGCCTTGCCTTAGGGCCTTCCAGTTGGTCAATTGTTTATCTAAAAAAATAAAATAAAATTTATTAAATTTAATTGACAAATCTCGCAACGATTTAAATCCATCTAAATGGCTAATTAAGTTGGGTTAATTAAACTGCCATGTGGCAGGCAAAATACCCCAATGGAAATTGGGCAGGGAAATTCAAAAATAAAATATCCCTGCTTATGAGGCAGCTGAATGATGTATGTGTATGTGGAGCTCAGTGGTGGCGTCGTCCTACAATAAATTTCATACAAATTACGTTTTCATGCCGTTGGCGTAAAAATTTTCATTTAATTGAGGCTTATTGCGGTCTCCTCGGGGAGGGGGGATGGTCCGAGTGGCTGTGGGTGGTTGTCTGGCTGTGTGTGGTGGTCAGTTCTCTTCATTGCCTTGTGCGGTCGTTGGCGCAACAGATGATGCCCCAACGCATTTCAAAGAACAAAATACGCGCAAGAGGAAAAAATTAATCATCGCACTTGATGACCAAGACAGACAGACAGACGGGCAGGCAGACAGACCGACAGCGTTGACATTAACTCACACAACAGATGATGATGATAATGATAATGATGATGATCATGGGCCTGTGGCTGTCAGCCATAGACTTTTGTATCCACTGAGTGGTTCATTGTTTATTAAAGTTGAATGCGGTGACAGTTGATCAAGGGTGGGTGGGCGGCGGTGGTGCCATTGCCATCGTAAATTGTGTCCTCAATGTCACAGTTGATGGAATTGCAGGCATAAATTACAGCTAAAGGATTCCCCCCTCACTTAGAAAACATCGATGAGTTTTCCTTTGTGAGTGGGATTTTCTCTTGTCACAAATCGATTTGATTTCCGCAAAAGTTTTTCTTTGTCAGAGAGAACTGATCTAAGTGAATGAACCTTAGAGGTGCAAGGTGAACAGACAGATAGACAGACAGATAGACAGACGAAGGCACCTCTTAGTAGATTAAAACTGCATTTTCCTAGACTAACAAATACATTTTTCCATCCGTTGCTCTTCACTGAGAATCTTTAATTAGAAAGAAAAACATTTTTTTTTATAGATTTCTAAAATTATACTTTGAGCCTCCACTGAACTCTGACACACACAGCTCTGATAATGAATAAAAAAATCTTTCACAGACACTAAACTAATAGAAATAAAATAGCAGCAAGAAAAACAACAAAACAATTCACCAAATGCTTTGAAAAATAAACAAAATTCCCTGACAATGACCTTCTCCTCCCATCATCATCATCTCCCAAACTAAATGAGCAAACATTTCTCCTCCGTCTCCGTGGCGCTGAGATTTTCTAGAGCAAAATTATTTATATAAATAAATATTTAGATGTTAATCAAATGAAAACAAGTTCACTGCACGGCATTATGAAAACAAGCAAACAAACAAAACACAACAAAAAAAAAAGCAACAAAAATCCAAATTTATTTAGTAAAAACACGACTAACAAATAGGAAAATAAATACAAAAAAAAACCTATAAAAATGGGAAAAATAGGAGAAAAAATGTCGCAGCTCTAATGCCCTTTAAACGGCTAAAAAAAAAAAATATTTTTCCTAGCTAAAATTCTTTGAAAAAAAAGGGGCAGCAAACAAAATACGAAAAACAGCAACAAAAATCCAAATTTATTTAGTAAAAACACGACCAACAAATAGTAAAAAAAAAATACCAAAAAAAACTATGAAAATTGGAAAAAATAGGAGAAAAAATGTCGCAGCTCTAATGCCCTTTAAACGGCTAAAAAAAATATTTTTTCTGGCTAAAATTCTTTGAAAAAATAGGGGCAGCAAGTATCAAGCTAAAATAAAATATTTTTCTCCATTAATTTCTATCTCTGTGGCTCTCAGTCTTGTGCTGGTCTAAATGTTTTTTTTTTTATCTAATCATGCTGAGTTGGAAGACTGTCGGCCACCTCTCACAGGCTGCCCAGACAGACAGATGAATGTGCCACCCAAAAAAAACGAGCAAATTAAACAGAAATGAAATAACAAAAATAATTATGAAAACGTCATCAGAGAAAAAAATCTAAAAAAAAAAATCTAAAAAAAATCCACAAAAAATCGGTGGGGAGAAAAAAAATGTGAAAACAAATAAATAAATAAAAATAAATGATTAATTAACGATTTGTAGATGAGCAGGCAAACAGAGCGAAGGCAACAAACAAACTCATCTCTAGGGAGAGACAACGAGAGACAACAACAAACAATTGATAAGCAGCAACGTTCGGGAGGGAGGGGAAAAAATAAAAATAAAAATCTATTTCCAAGTAAAATATAAATTAAATTTATTTACCACAAAAATACTTGATATTTAATGAAACAAAGCTGGCAAAATGTGTATAAAAACAGAAAAAAAACAGAAAACGAAGCGAAAAACCTACACAGAGCAGCAGAACCAAAATTGCCAGCTTGAGATACATTTTATGGACAACATCATCGTTAAAGTAATCAGCAATAACAACAAGAATCATCATCAGCGGACGGACAGCAACCAACCAAAAAATAAAAATGGAAGAAAAAAACACACAACTCGCTGGCGTATTAAAGTTAAAGACTTTTAACCAAATTCAAGGTCAACTTCGTTTCAATAAATTGCAAACGGGATGGCATGAGAGAGAGAGAGAAACAACTTTAGCGACTGTGTAGACTGGAGACACCAACTGCCAACTGCATGACGCAGATATTCAGCTTCAGCATCAGGCAGCAGCATCATCAGCAGGCAGCGTCAACATTTTACCTGTAACGCAGCACTGAGGCTCCTCAATGATTTTCAACCGAATTTTTATTCCGTTTGTTGGCCTGTCGAAATCTTAAAGAATGGCTTTTGGTTAAACAACAACACCGACAGCAACAACAACAAAAGCAGCAGCAGCAGCAACAACATTAATAAAAGCTTAAAAGAACAACTGGAATAATAAAGGCTTCGTCGCACACACACACACACAGCCAATCAAGTAATACAAAACCAAATGCAATTTTATTTTATTCTCCCCTTAAATTTACCAAAAAAACAAACAACAGAAATTTTATTACATTTTTGTTAATTTTGTCAGCATAAAAACCAAAACCAAAAGCAGCCTCTTGCTGAATGAAACTTGTCAGGCGCTTTGAATTAAATTTAACAAAAAAAAAAAAATATTTCCCAAGAAATATAGCCTTGTCTAATCGTACAGATATATAGCCAAAGCCGGTATAAAATATAGAATTTAAGTAAAAAAATTATAAAAGTAAAAGTTCAAAGCCAAGAAGTCAATCAGTTGCTGCCAAGAATTTTGCTGCTTTCAAGGATTTTTTTTGGGTCAAAATTTATGCAGAAAAAATGGTAAAAAAATTTCCCTTTTAAGTTCTTAAAATTGTAATTTTTTAAATAATATTATAAGAAATTATTTCCAGTAAAAAAACTATTTTTTTAAGGTCAAAATTGATGGCAGAAAAAATGTTAAAAAAAAATCCCTTTTAAGCTCTTAAAATTGTAAGTTTTTAATTCATGTTTTAAGAAATTTTTTCAGTTAAAAAAAATTTTTTTGTTAGGGTCAAAATTCATAGGGAAAAAATGATTAAAAATTCCTTTTTTTCCTTTTTCGACTCTTAAAATTTTAATTTTGAATTTATCTCTCAAGAAATTTTTCTATCAAAAAACACAATTTTTTTGTAGTCAAAATTTATAAAGAAAAAAAGGTTAAAAAAAATTTTTTTATGCTTTTAAAATTTTTATTTTTAATTTTTCTTTCAAAGAATTTTTTCAGTAAAAAATAATTTTTTTAGGGTCAAACTTTATAGGGAAAAAATAGTTAAAAAATTTAATTTTTATGCTCTAATTTTTTAATTTAATTTTGAATTTATCTTTCGAGGTATTTTTTAAGTGAAAAAAATCTTTTTTTGGGGTTTAAATTTATAGAGAAAAAATGGCTTAAAAATTTCGCTTCAGACCTTTAAAAATGTTTAATTTTTATTAAAATGAATTTTTCCAGTGAAAAAAATTTTTTTATAGATCAAAATGAATAGGAAAGAAATAGTTTAAAATTTCCTTTTCAGACCTTAAAAAAAATTTTAATTTTTATTAATTTGGTTTATGAAATTTTTCAAGTAAAAAAAAAATTTTAAAGAGCAAAATTGATAGAAACAAAATAGTTAAAAAATTTCCTGTTTAGACCCTTAAAATTTGAATTAAAATACATTTTTTTTAAGCCTTTAATAATTAAAATTCCCAACAACTCATTAGACGTTTTCTTGTCTCACGAATAAACCATCCTATGGGCCTATTTATTTAATAATTTATTTAATCTATAATCACTTGGTTCTCTAATTGTAATCTCAGCATCTATATGGTCTTGGATTTCATCTGTATTCAGACCTAAATGACTTACACTTGGTCAGCTGCTTGATAAGGCATCAACGCTTCACATTTGTTCTAAATTTATTTCCTGAATTTTTTCCAGTTGATTTATGGATTTTTTAAGTGACTTTAAAGACTGGAAATTGTTCTTCATCAGTTGGATTTTTTTTCTTAAATTATTAGACTGTAATGAACTATTTTTGAAGCCGTTTAGATATGCGGATATGAAATCAAGTTATATAAAGCAGAATTGTTAATCAATAAATAAATGGTGGAAAAACGAGCTTCGTATCGATGTTCTTACAACAGTTTAAAGCCATTTTTGGTTGATCTAAGCTGCCATCAAGGTTTCGTTATTGGTTTAAATAAAATAAATAAAAATTTTTTTCAAAGGCCAACCAGCTTGCTTGCTCTAGAGAAACTTTTGTAAGCCACTGTGTGTGGTTTTAAGCATAATTGCTAAAGTTTTTCCCAAAAAGAAGCATTGAAAAGCCACTCAAAAGTGAACTTTTGCCAATCAGTTTACCATCCAACCCACCCCGCCGCACTTGCCAGGCAAGAAGATACAGATAAAAATTCATTTAAAACGTTTTGCGCGGTTAATTTGTTTATTTTACCTGTGTTAACCAATTTATTTCTGTTAAATTTTGTTTATATTCTTATGTCGTTTGTCTGCTTGGTATCTGTTCGGCTGCTTCGTTTATTTTCTGCGGCTTTTGTTTATACATTTTAAATGAGCTTCATGTATTCTCCAGTCCTCAGTTCAATCAACTTTGCACCGCACCAAGCAGCAGCCCCCCAAAACAATTGATTAATTAATGAATTATTTATTCACCAAAAAAAACCTCAAAGAATCTTGGCGATTGGCGACTTGAAAATGCCAATTAAAATCCCCCTTAAGAAGGGCAGCCCAAAGGCTGTAAATCTTTGATAAAAAAATGTAAGAAAAACAAGAAAATAAATGCAAATTCACTTGGCCTTTCTCCTCTATCTCCAAGAGCAGTTGGTTTGTGTGTATGAAGAGAGAAAATCTAAACATTTGCACTTTGCACAAGGGGGGTGGCTGCTTGGTTTATCGCCAGACAAGCTCCTCTCCATAGTACAGTGTATGGATGCACTTGAATGCCCTTCGTGCCAACCAAACTGGCTGCTCTGCCCTGCTCTGCTCTACTCTGCTCTGCTCTGCTGTCTATGGAACTATGTCATTGGCCTTGAAATTGTTTTTGCTCTCTGATTTGATTGTTGTTGTTGTTATTCTTGTTGCTGTTGTAGATTAGTATGCTATCATATAAGGAAATGCATTTCTAAGCTGTATAACAGTGCGTATGATTAACATTTGCCAGCCAACAGCCAACAGAGCAGCTTCACATTGACATCAGCTTCCTGTACAGTTGATATAATTGCATGTGAAGATGTCATTATACCCTATGGATCACCAACTAACCAACCATCTATCTATCCATCCATCCAACCATCCATCTGTCTGTTTAAAGTGCGAAGGTGTGAAAACGTTTGCTAAACTAAAGCAGGAAGTGTTCAGTTCGCTTCTTGCCTTTGTTATTGCTGTTCTCAGTCGGTTTTTTTGTTTTTTTTTGCTTTTTTCTTTCTTGTTGTTTGTGGCTTTTCATTTACCAAGTGGCGTTTGTAGCGCGACAAGGTCAAGAAGCCACACAGAGACAAACAGACTGAGATGCTGATGCTGCTGCTGCTGCTGTGTGGGGTTTACAATGCTGATGATGATGCCGATGCTAATGATAATGATTTTGAAACTAAAATACTTTACTGGCTACGGGTTTGACGGGTCTACATATAGGAAATTTAGATTGATTTGCCCCTTAGATGGGCCAGCGAGCTGGAATGCCAACCAAGATGCCTCAGAGACAGCTCAGCTGCTGCTAAGAGCGACAGAACTGGGATCATCAAGTATTTAAGCTTGAACCTTTGAACCTCCCCTCTTCCTTAAAAACAGGAGAAGGAAACACCAACAGCAACAGTGTAAAATACAAGAGATTAATGGCGAGACAAGCCAACCACCATAAACAAGTCGACAAGACAGTCGTTTTGTATTAAATTTAAATGAAATTTTTGCTGGCAACTTGAACTTCAGCCTGTTGGCACCCCATTCAGGGAGGCAGGCAGTCATAGCTCTGACCGTTTGTAATTGCCAACATCAATTACATTACTCATACGCAGTGTTGTGCTGTCGTCTCTCACACAGTTTAGCTGGTTAGCTGGCCTAGCTGGTTAGCCTTATGCATTAAAGATTGTAAAAATAAATTGCAAACAAAACACAGTGAAAAACACACAAACAAATGTGCATTTTGCCAGGTGACATTGTAAGAAAATGCTGTTGCACTTGATGCTGCCAACTAAAGAGCCAAACGAGAAGCGCCAGCTCCGGCCTAACTGACTGCCTGCCTGCCTGACTGACTGTCTATAAGAGCTTAAGGTTTTCTACAATTTCCAGTTAACCGTGGGGGCCTGGAGATGCATTGCAGCCAGCTGCTGTCATTGCTCACGGTCGTCGTTGCGGTCGTTTGTGAACCATTTTAGCCAAGAGACTAGACTAGACAGCATCGAACACATCGAACATGTTGCAAAGGCAGCCACAGCAGCCAGAGCAGCTACAATTGGTTGCCTCATTTGGTGGGCAACCTTGACCCGGTTCTACTTCTACTTCTCTAGCTTAACTTGGCTAATAAACACATGGCCAGTGACTGACAAACTGGCGACTTTTAGCCTCCAATTTGAGACGCCTAACACTTTCTACCTCCCCACCACCGCCTGCTGTTACCACTGCCACCACCTGCTACTGTAACTTTCCGACAGATTTTAATTAGCGTTTCCGCACGTTCGCCTATTTAGTCTGAGAATTAGCTCAAGTCTTTGCCTGTCAATGTGGATTCAACTTCTTCTTCTTCTTCTTTCATTTGCTCAGCCATTAGGCGCTGCTTTCTCCACCCAAGGGGGTGGGTGGGTGGCAACCTAATTAAAAGTCTTGTCTTTCATGTACAAACATCTTCAAGTTGGCTTAGTTGCCCTCCAGCTGGTTGCCAACTCTCTAAGCCAAGTTTAGTTTAACACTTTAAGCTCTCAATGCAGGATCAAGGGGGGAGGCTCAAAAGTTTTCAATTAAACGATTTTCTCATTTGCATTTGAAATGAATTTTAATCCCCCCCAGTTGGTTGACTTGTAAGTTAGTTGTGCGTAGCTCAAATGGTTTTCATGGCATCAGGATTTTGGTCTATGAATTGGGCGAGGATAATTGCCAGTCAGGGGGTTGGAGAGGTTGTCTACAGGTGGTAGGAACTAGACAAACCCTTGTCAGCTGGACAACCCCCCAACAGGCCTGTGCAACCCCTAAACAACCCTCCAAAAGGTTGCCAAGGTGACCAAACCAGTTGCCCTGGCAACCAAACCAAAAACACAACAAACAGCCACGAAAAAATTTAGTTGAAAACGTTTTGCCAGTCAGGGAACATCATGCTGCACCAGGGCATCATCCTGCGAGAGGGTCATGTCACCCGAACCATCTACAATCTGGTAAGCTAAGCTCAACTCCTGGCCTAACCTAAGCCTAAGTTTTTCCCCCCGCCCTACCCAGATCAAGGACAAACGCTATGAAGACGTCATTGAATGCATCGTGAACTTTGGTGAGGCGGCCAACACCCGAGCAGGTCTGTCCACCTTGGGTCATTGCTACTATCATGCCCAGAAGTATGAAGAGGCGGCCAGTTGCTATGAGCAGCTATGCCAGCTGGTGCCCAAGGAGCCCAAGTACAGGTGGGTAAGACCAGGATTAGCTTGCCTACCCATGCCTCCACCCTTCTTCCCTAGATTCTACTATGCCCAATCGCTCTACCAGGCGGGCATCTTCCCCGAGGCTTTAAGGGTCCTCAAACAAATCGGCGATCAGGAGTCTGAGCTGAGGGAGCATTGCCTACAGCTGCAGAGCGCCATTCTATACTCCAGTGAGGACTATGCTGGGGCCCAGAGTCTGTTGAATCAGCGTTCGGGTGGCACCGCCGAGACCCTCAACGATGAGGGCTGCCTGCTCTACCAGGCCGATCAGCATGAGGCCGCTGTCCAGCGTTTTCAAGAGGCCCTCCAGGTGGGTGGCTTTAACCCCCTGGTGGCCTACAACGTGGCCCTGGCTCACTTCCAGCGCAAGGAACGAGCCCAGGCCCTGGACTACACCTCAGAGATTGTGGAGCGAGGCATGAGGAATCATCCAGAGCTGGGCATTGGGGCTCAGATAGATACTGATGGCAGTGCGCGTAGCGTTGGCAACCCCATTACCATGGCCCTGTCGGGCATCACTCAGGCCCTCAACCTCAAGGCAGCCTTGGAGTATCAAGATGGCAATCTAGAGGCTGCCAGGGATGCCCTGTTGGACCTCCCGCCTCGGGCAGAGAGTGAATTGGACCCGGTGACCCTGCACAACATGGCCCTAACGGATGCCCAGGGTCCTGTGGCCGGTCTACGCAAGTTGGCCTTCCTGCTGCAGTTGGGTGCCCCCGCCTGCCCCAAGGAGACCTTTGCCAACATCCTATTGATCTGCTGTCGCCATGAGATGTACGAGACGGCAGCGGATATTCTAGCTGAGCATACAGATCTCACCTACAAGTATCTATCGCAGTATCTATATGAACTGCTGGATGCCCTGATCACGGCTCAGACCAGTGCCGAGCTGGCTGAGAAGAAACTTGGCACCTTGGCATCCAGTTTGGCTGGCAAACTGCGCAGCCTGGCTGCCCGGGTGCAAGAGGTGAGGGCCACCAGTGAACAGCAGGCCCTGCGTGATGCCCTCAAGGACTATGAACAGGCCTTGGAGTTGTAAGTTGAAGTTGAAGGAGTTTTCCAGGGATCTAAAGGTTTCCCTTGACCAGATACCTGCCTGTGGTCATGGCCCGTGCTTGGATCTCTTGGCGGGATGATGATTTCGTTGGGGCCGAACGTGAGTTCCGTTCCAGTGCCGAGTTCTGTTCGGAAAATGCCATTTGGCGACTGAATGCCGGTCATGTGCTCTTCATGCAGGGCGACAAGTACAAGGAGGCAGCTGCCTTCTATGAACCCATCGTTCATCAACATGCCGATGACGTTTGTATACCCCAAAGATTCATTTTAGTTTAGTTTTTCATTCTTCAATTCCTTGCCCAGATCATGTCCGTCTCTGCTGCCGTCTTGGCCAACCTCTGTGTCTCCTACATCATGACGCTGCAAAACGAGGCAGCCGAGGAGCTGATGCGCAAGGTGGAAAAGGCCGAAGAGCTCAAGGGCAACCTAGGCAAACAGTATCATCATCTCTGCATAGTCAATCTGGTCGTGGGCACCCTGTACTGTGCCAAATCCAACTATGAATTCGGCTTGTCTCGCATAGCTCATGCCTTGGAGGGTGGCTCCGGGGCGCGTCTCTATGCAGACACCTGGCTGCATGTCAAGACCTGCATACTGGGTCTCCTCACCGGCATGGCCAAGCAGAACATCATTCTACAGTATTCAGCTGTCCAGGAAGTCCTGAGCTTCCTCAAGTCCTGCGAGGCTTATGGGTTGTTCACGCCGGCCAACATCTATGCGGCCACAGAGCAGGTGCCGGCTGAACCACTGACCATAGGACTGGAGGCCAGGAAGCTACGTTTACTGCTGCTCAAGCTCAGTGAATATGAGAATTTCTAAAGGGTTTCCAGGGAGGGAAATTGAATGAAAATAAATTTAATTTCCATAAAACCAGGGAAAATTCTTCAGGGAAATTTTTTCTTGCCCCTGAAATCCCTTGGTAAGGAGCTGAGCTTCCAACCCACCACCCAGCAAGAAGCTGGCGAAGAGAGAAAATCTTTCAAAATCACCTCAGGGATCAACTTGTCTTAGCTGGCTGACGTGATGTGCTTTGGTCGCTTTCAACAGCAAACAGAGGAAAAAAAAGCGGAAGAAACCTGGCAACCTGGTAGCATTGACAGTCCATGTGCTTTGTAAAGGTGCAGAGCAGCTGTAATAAATATAAATTACAGAGCCAACCAGGTCTAATAAATCACCGTAATGACAGATTTTCATCAGGCAGCCGCCTTTCAACCATCGCCAGGACCAGGCCAAAGCCTTGTTGCACACAGCAGCAGCAAACAGCAGCCGCCTGGGCACGTGCGTGAGTGACTAGAGGGTCTAGTGACTGACTGACTGAGTGGGACTGTTGGCTGGATACTAAAGTCACTCAGGCGTTCGATTTGACAACGTGTTTATGCCGAAGCTGAAGCTCAATTGACAGCATCATCAATGGTAGCAGCCAGGAGGTGTCTGTACGTACGTGTGTGTGGGAAATAGAAAAATGGCGACAACAAAAACGCCTAACAAGCACTTTAAGCTCATGCCCAAGCCCATTCATGCTGGCATCCTACTCAGTGCCCCCCATCATCATCAGCATTGATGTTGTCATTATACTCATCGACATCCTCTCGTTCTTGTCATTACGCCAGCGCCATACGGATGGTGGAAAGCAAAAAAAAATAGTAGAAAAAACACGAAAACACTTGTCATTAACACAGGCATAAAGGAGCAACACAGACAGCCACACATACGCACACTAAAACGACAGCTAAGTACACAGACAGAGGCAGAGGCTAGAGGCAACCTTAACACCCTGTTGATACCCTAACCCCGGATCTAGCTATGTGGGAAGCTTGTCTATGTGATCTAAGGCTGCATCAGGGCCTGTTGAACCGCTTAGTCACCTATGGCAGCCACTGATCTGCCTTCTGGTTACTCTACAAAGTCCCAAGCAAGGATCTGCAGCTGATCTACTTAGTCTAGCCAACTCTGATTGAGAAAAACCAGCTTAGACAGCCTGGATTAGCTGACTGAATGCCAAATTTTTCCTGCCCTTACAACCCCTTTTGGACGACGACTGTTTGCACTTTAGATCCTTCGTTTCCAAGTCAATTACCCCAAGGTTAGGGTATTAAAAACTTTGTTAAAGTTTCACTCAACATTAGTTCTCGGCTTGACGATGTTACCGTTCCCTGTTGCTTGTTAGCGGCCTTTTGTTTAGCCCCATCCCCCCCACACACACACCAACAAGCCACCGCCGACTTATTTTACGCGAATTTCCATCTTCAAATGTTAACACTTTGCCACACACACACACTGACACACACAGACGGGTTGTTTGCCGCTGTTAAGAGGCCTCAGGGCTGGGCTGGGGGGTAGGTGGCCTGACTGAATCGACTAACTAAATTGTTGCTGCCACTCAAACTGATTTTCCAGGCCATTTAAAGCGACTGGCAGGCGGCACATCTGTCCCACCCTGGAGGCTACAAAGCATCGCAACGACACTGGATCCTGTGATCCTGTCTGATACCCCCTTTGAAATGTTGGAAAATATTTTATAAACCGCATTCAAGTCAAAAATCAATAAGATTTTGCTGCTCTGACTGGTTGGTTGATGGGTTGCTGACTGCTTGTTGACCGAAGGCATTTGTTGCAGCAGTCTGTGTGTGCGTGTGTGTCTGTGTGACAGGTTCACATCACTGTTAGCCAGTGACTAACGTTGTTAACAGTTTATAGCCAGTCCGACACAGCACAATGCAACCAGCAGCTGCCTGAGCTGCCTTCTGTCTTTGGCTTTAAATGGCTGTAATAACATTAGGGGGGGCGGGGGGCAACTGTAAACAAAATATTGGCTAAAAAAATCTATATAAATTATTCATTTAGCCAAGGCAACAGCCAGCAGCCGTCTACCGCTGGCCGCCACTCTGCAGCGACAAATTCCCAAAGCGCCATGATGCTTGGTGGACACAATAAATCAAGCTTTGATTGCTTTTATCACTAGACAAGGCAACAGCAATGGAATCTAACAAATATAAAAGGAAAATACTAAATCACTTTAGGCAGCATAAAAGACGGAGAAAATGTCATTGAGGATGCTGGAGGTCGAGCAGCGGCAGCTGAGGCAGCCGCAGCGGCCATTTAAGTTGCTTTTCAAACGGTAGAAAGTAGCTGACATTGAAAAATCGTAGCTGTGTGTGTGGATTTCGATATTGGCAGCCAGGATTACAGAATTGAGTAAGGAAACCACCGGTCGCTCGCTCAGGCAAAGTTTTTGGGGTCCACAGAGCCAAACGGACTGGACTGTGGCGAGCAGCGAATCAAATACAAGCAAACAAGTTGGCTGCCAGACATGTCCTGTTGGCCAACAAACTGTGCAAAAGAAAAAGTCAAAGGAAAAGTTTTCTCTTCACACGCTTCACACTTTGGACAGCAACACATCAAACCACCAATGGGACATGAAAACTTTCCTTTTAGTGGCCAAATAATTTGACTAAAAGAACAAACCAAAGGACACAGGGACAGCTGGACCGTTGAAGCCTCATTCAATGCCTTCAACAATTTTTTTATTATTTAATTTGACCAACAACAGCAAAAGCGGAGGCGGAGGCATCGCTGTCACCTAAACACCCATCAGCCATTAATCTAGAGGACCTAGAGGATGCAGAGACAACATCATCAGCGTCAGCTGGGCAACCATCATTGTCAGTTCATATTTGAAATGCATTTTACAGTGGATTCATAACGTTTTATGATGATTGATTGATGGATCCTGTCATTTAGGGTTTATTTACTCTGAACCACAGATAAAAGACGCGGCCAAGTGCATAGAATGTCCACCTTCAAGTCTTAACAGAAGCAGCAGCCAGCAGGCAACTGTAAATGTTGCTCTTGGGAGCATTAAAATTTTCTACACAATTTGCTTGAGTTGCCTGGACTTGCGATAAGCTCACGTAGACACACGACCCCATTGGGAGGAGGCCAAGGATTAACAGCGCCATGTTAAGACAACAGCAGGCCTAACAGAGCCTTAACAGTGACTGAAGGCAGGGCTGCCTTAGGCTGTTAAGGGACTGGAAGGGTCGTTAATGAAAAATTCCTTGATATTTTAATGAATTTTCAAAGCCTGGTAGTGACTGCTTAGCTGGCTGCGAAGAAACAACCCACCAAACAGCTGTTTATGCCTTTAACAGCAACTCAAAGACGTTTGGCTGTTAAGAAATGCTTAACAGTGACTGTTAAGTCCATAATGTTAATGTTAAGCCAAACTCAGATTCACTGTTAGGCAAACGAAGAGAGCAAAGCAACAAAGAGAGCAAACAGTAAACATTTCTCTTGGTAGCAGCAGCCTCTGCTCTCTTAGAAGCCTCGTGGCTGACTGATAAGCTAGTCAACAGCAGCAGATGGACCAACGGGACAGCATCAGCCGCCTCAGCAGCCTCAGCCTAAATGGCCAAGAATTTGTCGCTTGTTAGCGTTGAATGTCGCGTGCCAAGATATTTCGGGGCGGTCATTTAGCCACTTTGGCTGCCAGAAGGTTTTTTTCACCTTTTTTTTATGATTTTTTATAAGAAATGTGAAAGGAGAGGGGAATGGCAAGGCCAAAGGGGGGGTAAATTGAGTCATTCCTAAAGCTGTTAACACACTGAGCGTAGCCAAGGGGGGGGAGCATGGAAATTTCTACAATAAAAGCGGCAAACAAAGCAAATTGTGCATGAAATGGTCTCCAGGAGTCAACAGGACTATGCAGGGGGGAGTGGGGAGGGGCAAATAAAAATATCCTCAAGTCATTTGAATTCTGCACAAATGAAAATTGTGGCAGCAAATTGAATCAACCAACCAAGAGTAACAGCAGCAGCAGCAACAACAGCAAGAAGAACAAAAGCCGCCAGCAGCAGCAGCAGCAGCAAACACAGTGAAAACAAAACAATAAAAGCGACAAGAAGAATAAAAACAAAATGAAAAGTGGAAAAAGTGAAAGAAAAAGCCTGAAAGTCGATGTCTGAAACAAACAAGTCGCAGTCCGTTGGCCAACAACAATAAGCCAAGTAAGAATGAAGCAAAAAGGTTGGCCAACAGCCTCAGAGTTTTTATTCCAGCTTTTCGTAGTTGTTGTCACATTAGCCGCGCCTCCTCCCTTCCTAATGAGCTCGCCCAGACCACCATATGCCCCAGAGCCTGCGACCACCTTTTGTCCTCCTCATCCACTATCTGCCTGCTTAACTCCCTCTCTCTCTCTCTCTTTCTCTCTCTGGCTGTCTCCCTGACTAAATTGGTATGTTTATGTTACCCTTGAATTGTGGGCCACCACAACAGCCAGGGGTTTGCCAAGCCGCAGCCCCCAAAAGGGCCAAAAGACAATCAACATATGCCGAACGGCTAACAGCAAAAAGCAACAACAACGAGGCGACGACCCTCGGCATATGTAAATGTCTTCATATTGCTGCATTCTTGGCGACATTGGCATGTTTGTTGGCCATAAGATGGGCACTTTAGGAGGGGCTGCTGCAGATGGCCAGATGGCCAGGCGGCTATTACCAGAGGGCAGATAAACTGGAATGCGGCGACCTTCAAGAGCTCAAAGATTAAATGAATTTTTGATGAAATAAAACTAAAAGAAAATTTTGTAATTAAAGGGGGGGGAAAAGCCTTGACTGGTCGTCCAAAAGACGTTGTTTTTGCCTCTAAAACTGATAGAAAATTATGTTATTAAAAGGAGGAAAAATCCCTTTAACTGGTCGTCCAAAAGAAGTTGTTTAAGCCTTTAAAACTGTAAGAAAATGTGGGTATTTAAGAGAGAAAAAATCCCTTTAGAATGCTCTGTTAACTGGTCGTCCAAAAGACGTTGTTTTTTGCCTTTAAAACTGTAAGAAAATTCTGTTATTAAAGAGAGGAAAAATCCCTTCACAATGCTCTGTTAACTGGTCTATTGGTCGTCCAAAAGACGTTGATTTTGCCTCTGAAACTGCAAAAAATTCTGGTTTTAAAGGAAGGAAAAAGGCCTGTAACTGGTCGTCCAAAAGACGTTGTTTTTAGCCTTTAAAACTGTAAGAAAATTTGGTTATTTAAAAGAGAAAAAAATCTCTTTAGAATGCTCTGTTAGCTGGTCGTCCAAAAGACGTTGTTTTTTGTCTTTAAACTGTTAGAAAATTCTGTTATTAAAGGAAAGAAAAATTCCTTTAATTAGTCGTCCAAAAGACGTTGTTTTTAGCATTTAAAACTGTAAGAAAATTTGGCTATTAAAGTGAGCAAAAGGCCGTCACAAAACTCTGTTAACTTGTTTATTAGTCGTCCAAAAGACGTTGTTTAGCAGTACCTGAAGGTTGCCTTCCCAATGCTCTGTTAACTGGTCTATTGGTCGTCCAAAAGACGTTGTTTTTTGCAGTAATCAAAGGTTGCCCTACTGATGCATTAAAATCCCTTTAGTGGTTAACAAATTCCCATTAGAAATTCATGAAAACCTCGCAGTTAATTTAAATGAAAATCTATTTATAGAGCTGAAACACAGAAAACATTTTCCAACGCCAACGAAAACCCATTGAAGTTCATTGAAAGGAAAATGGGTAGGTGGTGTGTCAATAGGGATTAGCTACAGTGATCAACCCTTTTCCCTACCCTCTCCCCTGGTCAGTCATTACTGTATAGAATTGTTGATGCACCACCATCACCATCATCCTCATCATTATAAACATTTAGCCGTTGGTATTTGGTAGTTGGAAGGCCGTTGTGGGCCTCCTGCATGATGCATTGAAAATCATTTTCAACATCAAAATGCAGCCCAAAAATGTTGGCATTTTTCCACCAAATACCAAACGCACAGACAGACAGACACAGGGACAGACAACCCCACCAATTCCACACTTGTTGATGTTTAATGCACATTACGTATACGCACGTTGGCCAGGCCAGGCCAGGCGGCCGTCCATCTCAAAGGGGAAATTTTTACATTTGCGGTTGCCTCTGCCTTTGCAGCGTTGTCGTTTCGCTGCATAATTCTCAGTTTAATGTTGCACTTTAAGCAAAATGCTCTGGCAACACAACAAAGAAGACAAAAAAAGATTTTTTGGAACGAAAACTTTTGCTTTGCACATTTCTCACTGTCATTTTAGCTGGTTTTCGGTTACCATTTTGTAGAGCAAAGAAAATACAACTGAAAAAATAGAAATAAAAATATTAAAACTAAGACAGACAGACGGACAGACAGGCGGACAGAAAAATGTCTAAACAAATTCATAGCGATAAAGTTGATGCTGCTGCTGCTGCTGTTGGTGGCTGCCTGGCTGCTGCTGTTGATGGCTGCCTGTTTGCTAGTCCGACATGGTTTTTCCTTCTATTTTTTTTTTCTTCTTTATTTTCCAACTGTTGACGTCAGCTGTATTGCAGCTCAGCGCATTGCTTGTGGGGTTACAGGGACCCAGGGCAGCCAGGCAGTCAGCCAGGCAGTCACTGATGAGCTTCAGAGTCGGATCCGCCTGGCATAATCAAAACTTTGGTCTAAATTTTATAAAGCTGGATGGAAAATTTGCTGCCAATTTGACTCTCTGCCTCCCTCTCCCTCCCTGTCTGTCTCTAAATGGCATTGCAATGGGATTCACACACATGCTGATGAGTTTGCCGTTCGCCTTGTTGCAGTTTTGCTCGATTTGCGGCAAATTAAGTTGGCCTGCTGGCCAGTAGACCATGCAATGGTGCCGTTAGCCCCACAACTATAGCCAGAGAACGTTATGCGATGCATTGTTCAGTGCCCCGTGTCTGGGTCTTAACTTGGTCTGGGTGGATGCTGCCTGCTGGCTGCTGGCAATGGTGTTGCTGGGTCGGCCTGGCTGCTGCCCAAAAATGCAATAAAATTAAATGTTTTTGTATAAAAACTTTATGACTTTGTGTTTATGTTCGCAACACGCTGGCTCCGCTCCTTCCCTCCCTTGACGTCTTGGCCTGCTGCCTGACTGCCTGCTTGGCCTGCTTTAGTTTCTGTGGTTGGCTGACAAGACCTGGCGTTGCTGCTGCTGCTTCTTATGGGCTGCCTTCTTGCACATGTGTTGACAGTAATTAATTTAACCGACATAAATGAAATTTATATGGCCATGCAAAGAGAAAGAAGAAGAAAACAAGGCAACCAGAACATGGCAAGTGGCTGCCAGTTGGAGGTTCTCAACTTGGCCTTATGGTTGAGTGAAGCCCACCAGAGTCAACAGAATCCCCAAAAACTGATCTCTTGAGCACATTTCCTTGAAAATTTCAGCTTGTCAGGTGAAATTACAATTACAAATCCCATGAGACTTTCATTGGAAATCGTTTCACTTGCCTCATCGTTCACCTTCGCTTTGAGAGAAGAGCGAGAGACAAGTGAAATCATCTCTGTAAATCACGTTTCGCCCTTCAAGGCGTGCAAAATGCACCATAAAAATCAAATATGAAAATAAAATTTCGCACAGCTCAAGCCGTGACGGC
>JAWNPV010000423.1:0-20564 GCA_035078785.1 Collessia kirishimana
TTTTGTTAATTTATTTTAAAGGTAAGCTTTTTGATTGTGACAGCCTCTTTCACACACAGACGCACACACACACACACACACATACACAGAGAGAGTCCTGCCAACATTTTCCTAAAGCAGACATTTGATTTAACTAAAACTCTTCATAACTATTTGCCACTTGTAAATCTAAACAGAGCAGAGAGAGTGGGAAGGGTTTCACTTGAGAGAAGTTAAAGGGCGTGAGAGCGGGTGTGAGGATTTTTAATCAGCCAAATAATATATTTTTGGAAATGTTTGCTAGGTGAAAGGACTATGGACGGCAGGCCAAATATTTTCTTGTTTAGAAAAGCTGTTGAAAGCTGTCGGACAATGGCTCAATACTCTGATTGATTTGCACAAATTGAAATAAAAGGAAAACTCATAACATGTGAAACAATTCAGCTATTCAATTCAGCAACTGGAAAAATATTACAAATTGTTGGCCAAGTGGAGAGGGAAAATAGAAACTTTTTTTCCCCTTTTCTAATTTTCAATATTTGCAAGGCAACTCTGTCTCTCTGTCCCTCTCTAATGTTTTTCACTTTAACATTTGTAATTGGCAGGGAAAAAAATTGTCGATGCTTTTTTTGATGTCATTTATTGTAATAACATGTTTCCGGGCATTTAAATTAATCGGCTAGATTTCGGCATTTCGAATTTGTTAAATATTTAAATTGTAATCGCCTTTCAAATCCATTTTTACGCCTGATAAAATCGCAGAATATCTGAGTAGCTTGTGGGCAATTAACCCGGCCAAAAGTATCGGTAACTGGTAAGCCGGATTCATCTGTGGCGATAATTTTTTCCTTTTTTTTTTTTTATTTCACAACACACAACACCAGTGTGTGAAATGACATTTGAATGCACAAGGCTATCTGCTTAGTAGGCCTATTGCCCAGCTGTCACAGTCGTTCGATTATTTTTTCATAACCCAACACACCAGCCGATACAATCGCACAAAAGACACACGAAAGCAATCGTTAGTGTTGCATAGCAAAAATTATTTTATTTCATTTGAAATTTTTGTTTTTTAAATTATTAAACTTTTATTCCGCTTTTCCATCTTGTTTTGTCTGAATCATTCGGGAAACATTAGGATGGATTTCAACAATCTACGGATCGTACGCTTGGCCAGGGACATTTACGATGACAAATTTTATTGGATGCTGTTCAAGAGCTTTACGCTCTTCTTCATTGGACTGCGCTTGCTAAACGAATTCGAGGGATACGATACGAGGCCCATATTGCCCTTTTAGACACGGGCCCAACACTAGCCAGTAAGTTGCATTCGCCTTGCACCCCTGCATGCTTGTTCCCACTAACAGGTGATTGGTTATCCCTTAGGCAGTATGTAAAACGCAGAAACATCAATCAGTGTGATAAGAGAGAAAACAATTATCCTTCCCCACCCACGGTGATCAGATGGGGATTCATCTTTGTCATGACACAAACACCCCTCCACACTTCAGACTCTCATACCATCTGTCATTAAACTCTTCACCACCACTCGACACCCTTTAAATTACATCGAAACACGTGAGAAACCATTAAATTCAAGCAGCGCTGCTGTAGCCCTACGTAGTTCTCCATTAAATACGTTTCACTCCTCTCCTCGCATGACTGCAGTGCGCTGTGCGAGCATAGAAATCCGTTTTATTCGTTTCCAATCTGCCGATTCCAGGGTAGCAGTAGCATCTCTCGAGGCCCTTTAAACCATCAATGGGGCTGCCTTTTTTTTTCCCCCTCCGATGATCCTTTGATGCTGCATACTGTTCAGTTCACGCCCATTTATAATTGAATGCCAATGGGGGCAAAAAGCACAAATGCAATTCATTTATTTTGCCAGTGTCTGGTTCGTTGGTTGCTCGTTGCTGGTTGCCACAGACTCGAGAGCACGGACCCCCAGACACGGACACGGTGCTGTAATTTCAATCTCTGCATCATATTAAAATAAATGTGTTATTTTAAACCCCCCCACGGCCCCCCTTCCTGCGACTATTGTGCTGCCAATGCACAAACACAATAGCAGAAGGCGAAGGCAAAGACGAAGGCGCTAGAAAATTGAATATCCATATCCTTGGCTCTCAAGAACAACGACCAGGCAAATGCTCTTACCTAACTCAATAGCAAGATGGGGAAACTTGCTTGGCTTGAGCTTTGGGCATTGATGGCGGCCAATGGCAATGGAGATGGCAATGGAGATGGTGAAAGGCTTATGAGTAGGTGAACTTGATGGTCTTCTATGGCGGCAGCGGGGTCCGTCCGAGTGCTGCGAGTGGGGAGGAGAAAGAAAGAGCATAAAATACTTGGAATGAAAGCAGTAAATGTAATTTTTCAATTTTACTTTTCCACTTGAATTTGCAGGAAAATGTGAATGTAGAACCGCATAAATTCTGAAAAATATCCCTTGGGTATAAATAATTTCATGTGTGTGTGGGCGTGGTCAGCCTTTAAGCACACACACACACTCACTCCCTTGGCAAACACACAGAGAAATTGAAAAGCAAATGAAAATTCAAAGATTCTCATGGCTTTGTGCGAGAATTGAATTTGAAGCCGCCGCCGCACCATTTTGTTATATTTTTCTCCCTTTTTTTTTTTTGTTTCTTTACACAAAATTTACACCTTCTTTGAACACTTTGGCAATCGCCCGCGGCATCCCAAGCAGTTCAAGAAGTTAACCAAGGGCAGCAGGAGGCAGGCAGATGGCCGTGTCGATGGCGATGGCGATGGCTAAGAGTAGACGGATATTTACACAGAGCAAGGAGTGGGGCTGGTTGGAAAAAGTTATGCCAACGCACGGCCGAGTGAGAGGTTGAGGTGGGTGGTTGAGTGAAATCAAACCCCTGTGGCAACCACAACAAAGACTTGTCCCAGTAGCCTGGCCTAGGCCCACATCTACCTGCTGCCACTTTGAACCCAAGTTGAGCGAACGTGTCTCGACTCTGCCAAATGGCGACCACGGAAATCACTTTTGGGCTCCTTTCGTGCCAGGGCTGCCCAGTCGTCCTGCCCAGGCATTGGCATTAAAAATCGTCCGAGCATTAAAGTTATGTCTGTACATTTGCCCTGATAATGCCTAATGGTAATCGATGCTTGGCCAATTGAATCAAATGGCTACACCGGCTTACCGAAAGGCAACACAATAAACACCAAATGGCAAATGGTGGCTTAAAAATCAAGTGTGTGAATCACTGCGACGTCAGTTGTTGGCGCCATTACACATGGGCCTATGGGTTGGCATAAACTGCGGTCTTTATGACTCCAACCAGCTGGGCTGCTGTGATCCATGCTGATGGGTTGCTCCAACAAACAGCTATTAAAAGCACTTGGATATCCACCAGCATTCAGTTGTGGGGCAGCGCAATCATATCCATTTGCCATTTGCCATTGAATAAAGTCTGCATTGATCTGGCCTGCAACTGCAAGTCACTGGATCTAGAATGTTTAGTCTAAGCTGGTCAACCGCTGTCCACCTTAATGTCCTTTTGGCCTAAAGTGCCAAATAAAAGCAGAATTTTCTTGCTTTTTTTCTCAGAGAGAGAGAGAGAGAGAGAGAGAGGGAGAGAGCAAGGGAGAGTGGGTGTGAAAGTCAGACGACCCGCTTTCAGCATTTTACCAGTCCGCAGTCCTCAGCAAACACCATTCCTCATTCTACATATCTCATTGCCCCTGCGGGCCATATTTATGTACAGAGTATGGATAGCCGTATGCATCAATATGCGCATACATACATATACATGCGTGTGTGTGTGTGTGTGTGTGTGTGTATGGAACACAACATGTATTAAATAGATTCATACTCCTCCCATGTACTTGCCACGTAGTATGTGTGATACTATATAGACCTGACACACACACACACACACACACGCATAGAATGCGGTATAAAAACAAGTGAAATTGTTCAGAGTCTGAATCTGAATTCGAGAGGCAAAGGGCACCTGGAAAACTCGAATATCACATACCAAAGGGGGATACAATAAACCAAGTAGCTAAGGTTTGTGTTCGCTTAGGATAAGAGAAATCAAGCGCCGCTAGCATATGGTGTTGTCGTTGCCTGAAACTGATTCCACATAGAGTGCAAGAGTGTGATGATCATAGCTGTCATCATCAGCTTCGCTTTGTTCTTCTGCCCGAAACAAAACTGTCGATTAGATAAATGTTTTACAGGGTATCGTTGTTACAAGGCAACCGCCCACGTACTTTTTTCTTTTTGCTTTGTTTTTCGTTTTTATTTTTGTTGTTGTGTTGACCTTACAAACACGCAGCGCATAAATTGCGGGCAACCACGAAATAAAAACGAAAATGAAACAGAAACAGCAACAGCAGAAACAGCAGCAGCAACAGCAGAAACAGAAACAGACATAGAAGCAAGCCGATGTCGATGCCGAAACATAAATAGAAGCAACAGTAACTTTGTAGTAGAAGTGGCCATTGAAATCGTTGACAGCAGGAATATTAGGGTTTGCGATTCCATGCCAGAGAGCATGGTGGTGTGTGGTTCCGGCTTCCGTTATACCTTGTCGTGGGAGCAACAATCGCTTAGCATTTGGTATCCCTGTTGCGTCTATGGGGACACACAAAACGTAACTCTCGACACTTGGGCGCGATGCCTGCCAATTATAACACATTCAGATGCCATTAGGGGCGACAGTGATATGGATACGATTGTGGGTAGAAGCGGTAGGAGCGTTAGGGAGCGGCCACGATCCATAAGCATTGGCTGGTCTTAGCTTGGACTTACGCATGTATGTGCAATTCGTGCGCATCCATAAATCTCTGCCTGCTCATCGAGTTGTGTCTTAATCCCAGCAGCAGCAGCAGCAGCTACAGCAACAACAAGATTTGGAAATGCCTTTGACCCTCATCTTGGTGCGGCACTCTGGCGTTGCTCCATTTCCATCTACACTGGCCTCCTCCTGCAGCATCTCCTTGGCCCATCGGGCGTCGTCGTCGTCGTCGTCGTCTATCCTCTTAGTCTCCACTGCTTCACGGCTCCACGGCTCCACTGCTCGTTTACTGCGTGTGTAAAATCCGCGCACGCCAAAACGCATCGCATCCATTGAAGCAATAGCCGCCTGCCGCCTGCCTTTGGTCTCAACTCAACAGTTTTGCTTTGCCCCAGAGTCTCACTTGAGTGTATGAGTGCGGGCTGGTTGAATGGTTGCTTGAATGGATAGATGGGGTGGGGTGGCTCTGTGGGCCTCTGTGGGGCTCTGTGGGGCCATTTTTCCCTGGGGGCACGTGCAAGGCGTATATCTCGCTGAGCTTTTTGTTTTCAGCTGCTGAATTAATTTTATATCCTCCGGATGGGATTTTATTTGTTTACCATTCATTCGCTCGCTCTCATTCAGACATTTAAGCTGGCCCGACCACCAAGCAGTGGGAACAGGGACGGTGGACAGCCCAGCAGAGTGGGGGCCAGAGACCGCAAGTTACATTATTAAACGCAAGTTCAGTGTCCCGCTGCCCGGGTAACCGTAACCCAATGTCTATATTATATAAACTATCTACGTTTATGATGGTCATGGTCAGCCCCAGCCCCAGCCCCAGCCTCATCCACATCCTCGCTTGGCTTGGCCCTCCCTCCTCCCTCTGCTTTACCAGGTCCTCTCATGCAGATGCTCAGGCTCCTCATCTTCTGCTGGGGGCAGCATTGAGTACACGTAGTTGTACTTACTTATGTTGCGATAAGGAAAGCCAACTTGGCGACGGCTCTGCTGACTACGTGTACAAGGGGACGCGTGCACTGGCAGAACAAATCGACTCTCAACTACACATCACAGTAAATTCAAGAATATGAAAGACTGTGGCAATAACTCTTGGGGATATTAAAGGTCAAGGCTGGCTGATTTGCCCAGTTGGCAAATATTTTCTTGAGGTTTTTTTTTTTTTTTTTGTGCAGTGTAAGGCAGTGAGGCGAAAGCCAGACCCCGTGTCAATGTTGGCTTTGTGTTGATTTAAGGTTTCCTACTTGCCAGCTCACATCGTTTACCGATTGCCCCACGCATAAATTTTCCATCAAAGTGGATGCCTCGTCTCAGTCTCAGCCACAGACTTTCTCAGCCGGCCTATGTCCTTGTACTGTATATCCAGGGCTCCATCGATTCAAGTCCAACCAACCAGCCAACCAACAAAGCTCCAATCGAACGAAGAAGCTGACAACCACCCAGATGTTGTCTGTCTTGTGCTGTGCTGTCCTGCCAGCCCCTCGGTCCTAATCATTGTCTTACTTATTTTGTGGTGACGAGGCGCTGAGGTGGTTTGGAGTTTGCCTCCAACTTCCTCTACAATTTCCCGTAGCTGCCGCCGCTGCCGCTGCTGCTGCTGCTGCTGTTGAGCTGGCAGAAGGCTCTAAAGCTTCCAACGTATTTAAACGTCTTTTAAACGACGGATTCTTCATTTGTTTCGCATTTGAGATAAGATACAATGCAATACATATAGATACTTTTGTATCTATGTAACCAGACTTGGCTTAATGGTTGATGAAACTGCGCTGTACGGTGGACGGACGGAGCTTTTTGTTTGTCTCTCACTGTGTAAACAACATTCGCTGCTTCAGCAAATATTTAAAAAATCAAATTTATTGTCTTAAGAACCTCTCTCACACACACACACACACACACATGGATGGATAAACATATCCATTGAACGATTCCTTTTGCTGTGCTGTAAAAGCCGCATTTCATTGCAAAGTGATTTTTCTCGTTGACGGCAACGACTCCCCCCCCTGTCCATACCACATCACAGTAGGCAGCAGGGTGATGGACGGGCTGTCAAGCGATATGAACTTGACTTGACTGACTGTGTGTGTGGCTGGGTGGTTGGGTGGTTGGGTGGCTTGAAGCCGTCTCAAATGAGGCAATCGAGGTAACCATGAGGTAACCTGTAAGTGTAGAGACTTGACAACCCATTAAGCCAACATGAAAAACATATTTCTGATCGTTTTAATAAATCAGCTGTCTATGAACGGTTTCTATCCGCTCGCTCGCCGCCATTAATTGTGGGATAATGTTGGTCCATCGCAGTGCAGCGTGTTAACGAACATCACACGCCGTTGCTGATACAAAAAAAGGGGCGAAAAGAGTTTTAATTTATTGGCTTCATTATTATTACTTAACACTTTTGTTTCTCTGTTAGTCCCTGGTCAGGTTTTTCTCTTGCTTTATTTGAGCCGCTAATTTACGGCTGCAGGAGGCACAAAAAACTGTGGGGGGCGGGGAGGAAAGCGACGCACAAACAGGGTCTGGCATTTTACAAAGGCATAGCAAGGGAAAATAAAATGGAATAACAAGTGGAAGGTGGAAAGGAAATCACAACTGATGGACCTGGCAAATACCCAGTGTGACACATCGGCAGCTCAAAGGAGGAGGAAACCTCGACTGCACAATGACCTGGATGTGCGCACCAACCGTAACCCAATCAACTCTGCTGACCTCAACGCATTGGGTCTATAGTATCATGGGGAAACAAAAAACTGCAAAGAATGAACGAAGGCAGGAAGGCAGAAAAAAACCCGAGCAGAAAGCGAGCGGCATATTTAAACATTAAGAGGAAAATACTCTTCCGCAGGGTAACTGCAACTGGCATTTCGTTAATTGATTTTTATACGAACGCGCTGACATTTACTGTGCAACGGAATGGTTTTTGGTAGGATCCTCGTGGGTCACAACAGCAGACGACAGCTGAGATTGACTTAGGAGAGGGCAGAGACTGACCAACGGCCAGTGGTGGGTGGGGTGGCTGGGTGGGTAGAGTATTTTATAATCAAAGTACAGCTGCTCCAAACACTTTTTGTTTTGTGGTTTTCTGATGCCGGAAAACCAAACGCATCCAGCCAACGGATTAACCAAGCAACCAAGTAACCACACACGCTGAAACAGTTGTCGCTGCCTGCTGACACTGATGAGGATTCATCGAGCGTCAGTCAGGACGGTTTTAAAAGGCTTTCAAGTCGTCTTATGCTTGACAGCTGGGCGAGTTAATTTTCACTGTTTGCTTTATAATGAGCTCTGCACACCGTTAAATAACTCAACGGCTCCCTGCTGTCTCGTCCTGGGTGGACCGAAAGGACCCAAAGCTCAAGCAGCGAAACGGCAACAGAAACAGATGCCTAAAACAGCATTGGGCACAGTGGAGTCAGGTTTATTACCACCCGAGGCGTCTGTCGCTGGTTGTTGTCAAGCCATCATCCTTATCCTCTGCCCTCTGCCCTGCTGCCTGCCGCCTGCCAATGGAAGCATTCATTGATGTCAAATTTTAATACAATTGCGCATTTTGCATAAATAAATCCATCATAAATTTAATTCAAATCTGTGACAAGTTAAGGAAAAGGCAAATCTAAAAGGGAAAGAAACTGTATCGAATGGAGAGAACGCCAAAGTGATTCAGTCCGCCTTCGTCTTACACTGATTTACTCAAGAGTTTACACAGCTAACATATAAATCAGCGTTTCAGTTTAGAGTTTGCTTAGTAAATACTACGGGCAATGGAAAGTCGTGACAGGTTGTGCCCTGCTCGCTCGCTTTGAATCCACTGATGAATGCGATGAATTTGTATTTATATCGATAGTTGGTTACAGGCAATCTGCCTGCTACCAAAATATACTTCGGGGTATTTCATAGTTGGCATAGACGCCGGCGAATTTGATTACCCAGCCGATGCCATCATAGTTGACCGTCTTGTGGAAATGCACGATGAGCGTGCTGCGTTCGCTCTTATACATGCGAGGTTTGTCGTCGCCGCAGAAGCGTCGCATTTGCTGTTCCGTGCCCTGATCATTCACCTCCAGGATACGCAGATAGTCCGTGTGGCAGGTGCTCTTTGAGCCAAGATTGAACGCTGCAATGGAGACGGCCAAGAGGCATTAAAAGTGACGCAGCGATTGAACCTCCTTAGAGTTATTTACCTTGGAATTCGAGGAGCACTCGATTGTTACTGGGCACCCGTACCGTCCAGCGGCAGTCGGAGTTGTTTCTCACATTTTCCGGATAAAAGGGATTGGCGAAGATGCCCTCTGTATTGTATAGGACACCACCGCAGCCGGGTCCGCTTTCGATGGGGCTGGCCAAGTAGGTTATATCGAAGTTATTGTAGTAGGTGCCCGTCTTGAAGTGAAGGCGCAACTGGTTGGAATAAGTAAAGAGACTTTTGCCTGGGTCCAGGTAGGAGCAGAGCCGCTGCAGTGAGTTGTTCGCCTTGTCGAACACCTGAAGGTACTCAACCTCACAGTCGAATGTGCTAAAGGTGAGGTCTGCGTAAAAGAGACTCAGCGTGTAGTTTTCCGGGGCTCGAATGTTCACATCACAGTCAGACGTTCCGGAAATCTTAATCCTTCCCTGCAGTCCCTCGTAGTGGCGATTGCACTCATTGTCCGCCACGGCCCGTATGCGGAATCCTCGCTTCACCAGCGCCGCATTGGTGCGGAACTTTAGATAAACCTCTTTGGAGTTGGCATAGTAGGTATCTGGGATGCCACTGCCGCAGTATATGTGCTCCGTTGCATAGTTCATGTAGTTGCGACCAGCTGTGTGTCCGTTGTAGACCAACTCACTGCTATAGCCCTGTTCCACCATCAAGGCATCCTAAAGAAGAATCATAAAGCAGAATTAGAGCTCCCTGTATTCGCTGAGTTCAATTCAACCCACCTCACTGTTGTAGATCTTTAGATAGTCGGCAGAGCAGTTGCCTGTTGCATCAGGCCCTTCCAAATCAAAGCTGAGGAACTCCAACTGCACACTTTTCTCGGACGCAATCTTCCAGTAACAGTAGACATTGTTGTCGTAGTTGCCCGCTTCATTGGCGGGCGACCTAAGCTCAAGACTTGAATTGGCCTCCAGCCTGAGTTCTGGGGCGCCGCATTGCAATGGTTTGGCTGTGATGAGCGCCTCAAAGCCGGCGTCAGTGACCACAATATCGCTGACAAAGCGCAAATACAGCGAGTTCCGCGACGACATCATCCTCGGCGGTAGATCGTCACCACAAAAGCGCCCCATACTATCAGCAAAGGTTCCAACACCATCGCGCAACTCCACATAGTCATCGTGGCATTGCGTACTCAACTCCACATGAAAGCTGCGGAATTCAATAACCAGCTGATAGCCAGCAGGAGCATGGAAGACATGTGTACAGTCGAGACTGTCACCATAGCGACCAAGGTACTTGTTGAACGTGTAGCTCGCATTGTTGGCCGCCAGCAGGATGTTTTCGTCACAGTCGGGCACAACTTTGACGGCGGCCTTGAAGCCGTGCGAAACGTCTCTCTCATCGGAGAAGACGTGTATGAGCGCTTGATTATTGTTTATATTCAGCATGGGTAGCTCCCCGGTCAGAAGACCACAGAAGCGTGCCCGACGTTCCTTTTCGTCGGGCACCGTTCCGGAAAACACCTCGACACCGTCATACGAACAATCCGAATGACCTTCAAAGTCCAGCATTAGAAACTTGATAACGAACTTCATGCCGACGGGGGCGGTCAGATTCCAGTAGCAGTCGCTTCTGTGTGGTAGATTGTTGTCTGTGTTTTGGCGAGGCGACTCCACTACACGGGTGGTATTAACGACGCCACCGCACATGCTGGTCGTGTACTCGGCGAGGAACCCGTGGCCCGAGTAGCTGCTGTCTGAACGCAGAACTATTTGAATGGATTGCTTGGCGCGGTACTCATGATTCTGCTTGACACCACAGAGCACTGCCGTTTGAACGGGATCATCATCGTCGCGGGTAGTAATCGTTACGTTATCGAAAGGGCATCGGTCCATTGGCGAATGCTCCAGATCGAAAATCAAGAAGCGGATCAACACACCGGGCGCATGTTCCTCCAGCGGCACAATTGTATAGTTGCAGGTTATACTCTTCTCATAGCCAATGGGGTAGCCGGGACTGCTGATTTCTTGCGGCTCTGCGACGGCGTAGAATATTCCCCCGCAGTTACGATCGAAACGAGCTATGAAGCCGTCTGCAGTCACATCTCCATCGGAGCGGAAAATGAGCCGCATAGCACTCGATGTCGTCGTATTAATGGAGGCAGGTGGATCACGACCGCACAACGGAGAGCGGATATCAATCCAATTGCCATTAGTCCCGTTTCGTTCTTGAATGCGCAGATAATCCTTGGTGCAACCATTGCTATTCTCAATGTAAAACCGCCCAATGAACGACAGACCTATATGATAGCCGGGCTGGGCCTCCACCTCCCACACGCACTCGACATTGTTTTTATACTGTTCGCTGAACTCAATGTACCTGTATGGATAGCTCAGGGTGCCACCGCAGCCGGAACCGTACTTAACCGTCACGTTGAAAGTGGAGTTGCGAACGTACTGATCCGAATGGTATTCGAGGAACAAACCACGCTCCACAACCAGGTTAAGAGCCGTTGCCTGTTCACAAAAGCGTCCCAACACTGGAGAGTTTTGGTCCGGACCGCCATAGGCCAGCAAATACTGCGTTTGGCAGTCTGCTGCGGCACCATCACTGCCCAGAAGGTTCGCACTTATTGATACCTCCAGCTGTACGTCGTCGGGGTACATGGGCTCCTCAGTGTTATCGCCGGGGCCAATGGCCCAGGCACAATCCACTGCACCCACTACGTTGTACATTTTTGGCTGCTCTATGGTCAGGTTATCGCCTGACTCCAACGTCCGTTTGCCACCGCACCTCTGCACAACGTAATCCAAGTCCAGTTGCCGCATGTCATTGCGTGTGTTGCCCGATATGGTCAACTCTACAGTGAAAGGTAGGCGCAAGGTGACATTGCCGTTTGGATTGTCACAAAGCAGAGCAGGCAGGAGCAGATCTTCCGATTCCTGGTGAACGATCTTCAGGGGCGAAATGCTCGCACAAATGTGTTTAGTTCGCATCATGACGGAGGAACTGTTGAAACGCCCTATGTGAATAGAGATCGTTGAGCCCGGCGGGGGCTCCAGATCGTAAGCGCAATGCACAAGACTTGTGGCATTGGGGCGTTCGAAGCTGAGCGACCCACCCGTATTAAGATCGAAATGCTTCACACAGTCGCTTACGCCGTTATATGTAAACTTAATCTTGAAACCACGATGCCGGGTGAACGGCAAAAGGAAGGCATCAATAGCCATTGTATTGTCCGAGGATATAACCGTTCGAGGAGGATTATTCGTATAACGACCCAGAATAGAGAGCATTTTGTAATCATTGGCGAAAGTCAGACGACCGTTGAATGCAACGGTGGAAGTATTCGCAGTTCCAGTATCGAAATCCAAGATTTCAGCCAGGATACGTCCACCCTTGGGAACTTTCAACAGCCAGCGGCAGTGCACTGGTTGCTGGCTGCCATCTGGGTAGCCGGGCGTCTGAAGTATTCCATACATGGCCACAATCCTTTCGCCGCAGCGGGCGCCAACCGATTTGTACTGCACACGGAAGAACTCCTCAGACGGACTCTCCACACTTATGTCATCAATGAGGCGTAGTCTGATCACAACCTTATTGGTCTCTACAGAGAGATTCCTATTCAGCCTTCCGCATATAAGAAGGCGATCGCTGATCTCCTCTTCACCCTCCAATCCAAACGCCCTCATTTCCTCTAACAGCAAGTGCGTGTGAGACGAACAATTCGCTTGAATCGGCTCCGGCAAATTCATTGTCACAAAGCTGAGGGTAATAGTGTTGCCCTTGTCCACCTCAATGGTGTACACGCACTCTCGCAACTGTGTCTTCTCCCAAACGGACTGAACCTGCTGATGTTCAGTAGGGGACCAACTGATGACGCCCTCCGTGCCGAAGTACGATCCGCCGCATTTGGCCAGCGATACGGTGGCATTGAAGCCCTGATAGGGCTCCGGTACGCCCGTGTAGTATTTGATACGCAGCTCGCTGCCAGACGAGTAAACAACGTCCGGATTTCGCGTGCCACAGAAGACTCCCAGCTGGGGCATGAGCTCTGTGCTGCCATCGTTGATTTGTATGAACTCTCGCTCGCAGGTCTCATTGCCAGCGGTGCCACTGCCTGGAGCTAGAGAGAAGTCACCAAGGAACTGCACGGCGATTCTATGATGGGACGGAGCACTTATCCGCCATACGCACTCCGAATGTGGATTGGGCAGATTCGGGTAGTTAGGGGAAGTGATCGTCCGCACAGAGCCCAGGACGCCCTCTCCCAGCACAATGTGGCCGGAGCAAGCGTGACTCAACTCCTCATAGCGAAAGGCGGCCCGGAAGCGCGGATAGCCAACTCGCTGGAACTTAATATAGGCGCGATTGGAGTTTGTGTCCAAGACATCAGTGATATTGTTATCGCAGTATTTTCCACGGCCCAAGAATGGCGAGTCCTCCGCATATCCATTGCGCACTACGAAGTATGTATGGCATAAGTCGGAGTTTGTAACCTGAGGTAGTGTTGCGTCTCTTATTTGGGACTCGAGGAATGTAATGCGAACGCGTCGGCCCTGGCGCACCCGTATAGTCCAGACGCATTCCTGGGAGGTGCGCGTGTTTGGCGTGACCAGCTGGGTGATGTTCACCACGCCCCTCACAGCGGTTAGCTCGGAGCCGCAGGCGGATCGCACCAGAGCAGAAAATCCCGTCTTATTAATACTGGAATCGGTGTTGAATTCAAGTCGCAGATACGGCTGACCATGGAACATCCGCGAGGCGGTACTGTTGGGCTGCGTACAAGTTTTCGTTAGCTCTCTCCAGAGCTTCATATCGCTGCTGGACGAGATAACCAAGTTGTCGCTCACACAGCCGGGGCCAAAGTCTTCCAGATCAACCTTGATCAGTTGGAAAAGAACGTGCATTGCCGGATTGCTACACATAAATGTCCAGCCACAGTGCAGATCTGTTTCATATCCATCTGGATAGCCCGGAGAATTGAAGCTGATCATTGTCTGGTTAATAGCAATCAGCTGTTGGCCACACTGTCGTGCCTGCTGCTCGGCGGTGCGATTAGAGCGCAGCGACTCCTTCGACAGACGCTGCCATGTGAACTGAAAGGGACCCCGGGAAGCCTTAAGGTACAGCACGTTGGTATTGGACGTTATAGGCTGGCTGGACTGATACGCCATGGGAGAGCTAATGTCCGAGTAGCCATCATAAAAGCTTATATGCGGCTCATCAACATCGCGCAAATGAACAATGTTTACCACCACCAAGTAGCTCTTGTCCACCGTAATCCGCCAGGTATATGGCGAGGGAGACTGGAACTTACTAGGAAACCTGGGAGACTCCACAGTGCCCTCGGTGCCATTTATCTCATTGTGTGTTTCTGTATGGGGCAAAAACTATGTTAGTCGATGACACGATCATGTTGATTGATACTGACCGTAGTTATATGAAGCCATGAAGCCCGCTCCGACCACATCGTCATTACTCTTGAACTTTATCCAGATAGAGCCTTTGGCGCTTATAGCCGGTGGAACTTGGTTACCGCAATAGGAACCGATTAGCGCCCCGCGTTCGGACTCCTCTCGTAGCTCTAGATAATCATTGTTACAGCCGTCGGACTGCTCCATGTCGAAGGACTCAATAGTCAGGGAAAGAGAGTTACCCGCACTGGCAGTTAGAAGCCACATGCATTCAATGTTGGGCGGATAACTGGCCGGGTAATACGGTGATGTAAATCGACCGGCTATGGCACTGTAGACACTTCCACAGGCCGTGTCCATAACCATATAGTGTCCCTCGAATTCAGTGATCACAGACAAGGGTAGGGTGATAGTCAAAGCCGCTCCGTTCGATATTATGGCGGGCGGAAGCGATCTACAAAACTGCTGACGTGGCCTTCCAGAGGCGGAAACACCATCATAGATCTTTACACCAAGCTGCGTACAGTCAGCTTCTTTGGGATACATGTTCGAAGCATGTGGCTGCAGTAGAATATCGGTGGGTGTAAAGATGATGTGTTTCGCTGGATCCGAGGCTTGCAGGACCCACTCGCAGGTATCGTTGCGCGCCGCCTGTCGTCTCATTGTAAGATATTCAAAATCAGTCTCGTCGATCGACAGGTGCTCGCCGCACGATTCATAGAAGTGCAGTCGGAAGCCCTGTCGCTGCAGTGAGTCGTCGCTGACAAAGCGCACCAGAGCCGTATTGGAGCTGGACGTGGTGCGTTGCAATGAAGCTCCGGTACAGACCTTGAAAATTTGACGATCCTCACTGTCCTGCACACCGTCCTCGCTAGGACCATCGTAGGCCTCTAAATAATCCCATTGGCACGAGTAGCCATACTCAATCGATAGGTCCTGTAGATCGAATACGATTTTGTGATGCGGCGACACCTCTAATAGCCACTCGCAATGGCTATTAACTGGGTATGGAAAGGGATAGTCAGGCGACTGCAGTACACCGCTGCTTGCAACAATCTTGCCACCGCACTCTGCGAACACTAAAATGTCAAACGGACCAATCTAATCCCATTGCACCTATGCTTACCCGATTGGACGGCACGGTATGTCGCTGAAAACCCACGTCCGTTGTGCGAATGATCGCTGATGAATCGCACATGCATTACGTGTCCGGCACTGACGTGAACCAGTTTCTGTATGTCGCCACAGTGTCGCTCATGGCTGTAGATCTCAGTTGCGTGGTTCGAAATCTAAAAACAGATAGCAACAATCCCTTGGTTAAGACCGCACATGACACCCGAACTATTCATATACAGACCACCAAAGCATCCTTTGTACAGTTGACACTCTCCTCGAGGTCTATATCGGTCACGGTCAGTTCAATAGTCTGCTTGAGTTGAGTACGGATAATCCAGTAGCATTCAATATCGTTGGGATACATGCCCGGATGACCGGGTGAGTCAAAGGAGCCGCTTTCGCCACGCAGCTCGTGCATGCAACCGCCTATGCGGTACTCCAGGCGGAAATTCACGTTGCTGGCATTGTGCATCACGGTCAGTACATCGCCCGATGCATTGTACGCGCCCAATTCGAAAATGGGTCTAACAGAGCCACCATCCAATAGGTAAACACCTCCTGGGATATCAGTAATCGTGCGACCCGCTCGTTGCTCAAAGTGAGAAAACTCCAGACTTATATAGTTGCCACGCGGTGCTCGGATAGTCCAACTGCAGTTAATAGGCACCTCATCGTAGAAGGGTTCACCAAAGTTTAAGCTCTCGACGACGCCCTGCAGGGCAGTAAGATTGCGCCGGCAGTCGGCACTATACGACAATCGAAAGCCGCGTTCCGAATTCGATGAGTCCGAAGCAAACACAATATTCACCTCACTGCTCTCGATCAGCAGTTCTCTGGGGTCCGTGTCCAACAGGTGGCAAATGAGTTTCATGGCACCCGTGGCGATGGTCGCATCAGATATTTTTAGGTAGTCATATCCGCAGTCGGAAACATCCTCCATAGACAAATCCTCCAACAGGATACGTATGCTGGAGCCGGCGTGGACGCGCAGCTGCCACGCACAGTAGGCGTTGTACGGATACTCGTTGGGATACCTGGGCGAGGTGATGACACCTGCATTGGCCGTCACGCGACCGCCGCAGCCATTGCTGAATATGCGCCACCTCAGCCGAAAGCCGCGCGCTGTCCCCGATGCATCCGTGTGAAAATGGAGTCGCATTTCATTAGTGAAGCTGGGTATGCGCCGTGGAATGTTAGTGCCACAAAAGTGTCCAAGCAATGGAGAGCTGTTGCTGCCTCCATTACGTACGCTCAAGTAGTCGCCGTCCCCAGTGCTACAGTTGCGTCTGATTAGAGCGGAAGCGGACGACGAAGGCGACTCTGCCAGTTCGAACATCTCAAACTGCAGTTCTATTTGGCTGTTCATTGGGGCCATCAGCTTCCAATCACAGTCGAGGTTGTCTGTGTAGTTCAATGGGAACTCCGGTGAGCTGAGCTGTCCGCTCGAGGCATGTATATTGCCACCACAGGCATTCATGTCCACGAAGCGATAGGACAATTCAAAGCCGTCATTAGTACCGCTGTAGTCTGAAGCAAACTTAATGGTCACCAGAGGCGCCTGAACAACCATGTCTTCGGGTGGAATCACACTGCAATACCGTGCCAAAGCCTTGGCCTTATCGGGGTCAACAATATTGTCAAACACCTCAACGTAATCGTACGAACAAGCCGGACCGTTCTCCAGACTAAAACTGAGCCAGTGCAGCAGTACCGACTTCATCCGAGGCACCATTATAACCCAAAAGCAAACGAGATTATTATCGTACTGCCCATCGCCATCTACCGGCATCCGTATGTTCTGGCCTTCTTTGGTGTGGACACCACCACAGTGTTGACTACCCACTGGCGTCGATCGATACTCAAACTTGAAGCCCCTTCCTCTGGTAGAGATTCCGGTCTGCAGATGAAGCACCAACATATTCGTCTGACTGATCAACACACTGGCGGGCATGTTGTCATCGCAATAGGGTCCCAGTATATTACGGTTGAGGTCGTCGTTTATCTGAGAATTGAATGAGAATTCAAGTTTTCCGCCAGAATAGGCGATTGGCACTTACTTTTAGATTGGTGCCTTCGCAGGCCCCATCTGGATAATCGGAGCTCAGCACACTGTCCCTTAACTGAAAGTCAACGCGTTGTAGCGTTATTAGCGTGTTGGGTGCTGTGATTATCTTGTAACTGCATAGACGATCTCTGTTCAACAGATCCGGATACCCCGGAGAGACGATGGTTCCACTGGGCGTCTCGTACAAGTACGAACAATCCATGCGGTATTGCAGCTCGAAACGTCCCGGTGCCCCACTGCCCACATAGAACTTAATCCGTACACGGTTGTACAGTGAATGGAATACCGGAGGTAGCGTGTCGTCCACATCTGGAGAAGCAGATGCGGGTACGCCACAGTGTTTGCTTTGCAGCAGGCTGCTTGTATCGTCGGCAACATCGTAAAGCTCCAGGCAGTCATCGACAGCCAAATTAAAGCTGTTAAACTCAATGAATATCGACTCACCGACGCCCATTCGGATCTCAAAGTCACATGAAATCGGTTCGCCGAGGGGATAATTTGGAGACCGTATAGTACCCTCCGGGGTGGTGTAGACACCACCGCATCCAGGCAGACGTTCCTCGGTGGAGTAATGCAACTGGAAACCAGCATCGCTATCTGTATCGTCTGAGTGAAAATGGACGATGACATCGTGAGTGGGCAGCAGCAGCGGAGGTGGCTGGCTGGTGCTACAATATTTATACAATTGCCTGCCCGAGATGACATCGCTGATCTGTAAAGTAGGCAATGCAAAGTGACTCGAAGGGATGGATGATTCCGCAAAGACTCAGAGAGAAAGATTTTTACCTCCACAAAGTCAAAATTGCAGTCAGAGTGCTGCTCCAGCTGCAGACTAAAGAACGTCAGCTTTATACGCTTGGTACTGGGTGCCAGCAAGTGCCACTGACAGTCCCTGTTCCTAGGATAGTTACCGGGCGATCCAGGTGACGCCAGGGTACCATGCGTGTCAAATTCAAAGCGTCCCCCGCATTGCGGGGCCATTGACTGCCAGGTCAGATCAAAGCCCTCCTGGGACTTTGTATTGTCGGAACGAAACCACAGATACAACTGGTAACCGGAGGAGATAATATTACCTCCATGGGGCAGGTGATTGCCGCAATAGCGACCAATGATTTGAGCCGCTGCCGAGCGACCATCGTTGATTTGTAGCCAGTCAAAGCGACATTCCGTCGAGTCCTCCAGATCAAAGCTGTGGAAGGTTACATTAAGCACCAGCGACTCGTTGGTGCTTATCACCCAGGCACACTGGGCATCGTGCTCATAATTGGTGCCCGCTGGCGGATACTTGAGACGCCCGCTTTCGGCGCTGAGTATTTCGTTGCAACTACTGAACCGTGTCGAACACAGGCGATCCCTGTAGCCAGGCTTGCACTGGCAAACGAAGCGATCAACGTTTGTATTGGTCGGAACGCAAATTCCTCCGTTTTTACATGGCTGCAGTGTGCATATATCTGGCAGAGGATCGCAAAACCGACCCTGGAAACCCTTCAAGCACTCGCACGTGAAGTTGGCAGGTCCATTGTCGACACAGATTCCGCCATTCTGAAACGGTCAACAGGCATCATCTCTTGCCCCTATGTTAACTCCCACTCAACCCATTGGAGTTGTCAACTCACCCTACAAGGCCTGTCATTGCAGGTCCTGGGTGAGCCCTCCACACAACCGTTTTGTCCAAAGCCACTGCCCACCATATTGACAGGACAGCTGCAAATAACAGTTCCAGAAATCTCAGCACAACTCGCTGCTGGATGGCAAATATTGGCTCGCTGGGCGCAGCTGGTTAGACCCACGGCAGTGTTATCGGTGCTGCCACCAGGACTGCGTATGCAGCTGCGTCCATCGCCCGCCCAACCGACAGGACATTGACCACAGTGATAGGCCCCATAGCTGT
Source organism: Collessia kirishimana (assembly GCA_035078785.1). NCBI lineage: Eukaryota > Metazoa > Arthropoda > Insecta > Diptera > Drosophilidae > Collessia > Collessia kirishimana. The sequence goes on from JAWNPV010000423.1 coordinate 19,379, forward strand.
TAATGCAGTCCACCTTTGGGCTAAGACTACAGCCGCCGTTGTTTGTCTCACACTCGTTGACATCGCGACAGCTCACGCCGTTACCAGTTAGGCCCGCTGGGCAGGGCGCGCAAGTGAAACTGCCGGGCAGATTGATGCACTGTGTGGAGCAGGGTGTGTGTGCGGCCGAGCTACACTCATCCACATCCTCAGTACAGGCAGGCGTCAAGCCATTACTCTGCCAACCCTGCTCGCATATGCAGCGGTAGCCATTCTCACCGCTGCTGGCTACGCAGGTGCCATGTCCGCACAGCTCCCAGACGCTCGATTCGGCACAGTCCCCCTTGCGCTGAGTGCAGTGGATGCCATGCCAGCCAGCCATACACACGCAAGTGAAGGAGCCAAAGTGGTTCACACACTGTCCGCCATTCTGACAGCCCAGGTCCGTGCCCTCGTACAGGGCGCACTCGTTGACATCCCGTTCACACTTTGGACCCTAAGCGAGCGATCACAGAGCAACGAAACAAACTGATAAGCGAAAACGCCCACCATAACCAATACGCCCCGAGACTCGAGCCAAAGGTTAGAATTTCCCCTTACAAATGTGCGAGCCTTGGGCGCTCGCTCCCTACATCTCAGCAGAACACTTGTGTGGGGACACTCTAAGCCTAGGGAGATACCAAACACAACAGACTCAAACCTACCTCAAACGTAGACCGACACTGGCAACGATAGCCTTGGTAGGCATTGTAGCAGGTGCCACCATTCTCGCAAGGATTATTTAGACAGTTGTTGAGCTCTAGCTGCGTCCTGATGCGGCTCATTTGGTTCTCCGCTAGGCGCAGTCGCTTCTGATACCGTCGCAACGAATTGGTCGTCAATCGCGTGCTAAATCGATCACAAAAACCCATAGATCTGGCTGAACAATAATTCAACGAACTTACCTATTCTGCACCTGTCGAAGCTGCGAGGTCAGACTATTGGTGCGTGTCCTTAAGCTGGCGAACTGCTCGGCCAAATCGCGTAAATCGACAAAGTCCTCAGTGCTGGTCCATTCCTTCTTGGCAGCACTGCCTGGTCGCTTCTTCATAAAACCAGTGGCCAGCAGCAGGTCAAGGACATCGTATTCCTCATTGATAGTCAACCGGGAGTTGCCGTGCAGCAGAAAACTAATGTTGCGATTTGCTCCCGACTCAAATATCAGGTT
>JAWNPV010000425.1:7248-17326 GCA_035078785.1 Collessia kirishimana
CCGTCTCCCCCTCTCCAGCCCCATTGAGGTATGAATCAATATGAATAGCAAAGTGTTCAACTTTGGTGGCGCATTATTCAGAGCCGCTGGGCAAAACGATTCAATTGCTGTCATGCCGTGAGATAGAAATAAATACATATGCATAACTCTTAGTTCTATAAATTTCATTTAAATTTCGGCTCTCGACTTAAATGCAAGTAGGAAATAAACAATTTATGTTTGCGTCGGCTATGTGATATAGTGTTGTGATCAGGAGCAAATTTGAAACGGTGACGCGCGCAACTTGAGTCTGGAAAGCTCGCTTCTTAGCAAGCACATTTGTATGAAATAAAATTCTTTCTTCCTTTATTAGTGAAGCCTCTTTTGTAGAGAGATGAACCCAGTTGAACTTCATTGTTTGCTGGAGCGGCTCTTACGCGTTGGCGCAGCTAAGTGACGTACGGTCCAACTTACTTTCTTATTTGCTGAATTTCTCTGGCCAAAAGTGTAAGGCTTTAATGACTTACATAAATAAAAATCTGTGGCAACAAATTAAATCGCTTTCAGCACCCGGCAGAGCTTGTTACAAAAAAAGAGTCGCCGACACAAATACTAACAAATATTGCCCGGGTCCTAGGCTTTACACCTGGGCTTCTTGTGGACCGTGACTTGGATTCGGTTTCGATTTCCTAATTCGCTTGGCAGAGCCGCAGTCACCGCGGCGTACTGCACTCAAGAAAGTTAAACACCCTGCAAAACAAGCTGAACCATTGCAAGCCGGCTGCTTCAATTACACAAATTCATGCATGGAAACCAGTGTCCGTCTCCCCTTTCGTCTGCTTGCTGAATACCCACGAAAGTTGCCGAGCCGTGTCGCGTTTATAGTTGGCGTTGGTGTCTGACTCTATTTTAGTTTTTTGTTGGCCTGCCTGACTGTTAGCGAAACAGGTGCGTTTTGCGTTTGCAGGTGTTTTCCAAAAGCCGCCACCACCACCACAAGCAAGCCACTAGCAACAAAAAGAGCTGCGAGACTTCAATCTTAAACTGGCCTCTGTGTCTCCCTGAGTCGCTGTTTCAGTCTCGACCTGTTTAGTAGACTACGCTTTACCGCTAGTTGCACAAATTGCCATCAACTGAGGCCACCCCGTTCACACCTTCATCGCCCGCCACCTCCACCTGCAGCGCCAGCTACTCATGCGCATTGTATTTCGTGTGAAAACCACAATTAAAAGCAATTCCTATGCTCACCCAAAAAGTCCAAAAGTCGAACGTGTCGCGAAGGTTGAACGACTTAGCTTTCAGTCTGAGCTGGCTACAGCTACGGCTGTGGCTACGCCCTTGGATCTGGACTCCGCTCGTACTCGTTTACTCGGCTGTCATCTCAGTTGCTGGAAATGTCAGCTTGACAATTATTATGTCAAATTTTTTGGGCACGACCAACGGAGTCGCTGACACAGTCGGCTCAATCGCAGCCTGTCGAGTGCTGCAGTTTGTATGGTATTTTCAAGTCTCGCCGGATTGCTACTCGTCGCACACAGAAGAATGATTGTTATAACCGAGTTGGGTTACGTACAGTGGTTGCATCTAAGTTTGGTGCGTTGATTGCGTAGCACAGTAAATTGCCATAGCCGGACTTGGCTGCTTGTTACAACTTCAATGAAGTTGGGCATATATCACTGATGCACTGGGTTGTCAATCGGGTTGTTTTGATTGTGCGGTTCGAAACAGACCTCAGCGTGTCTGAGGTGGCAGGCCCAATTGCTGACTCTCAGAACTCCAAAGCTCATTAGAAGTGAGAGCCAATGTGGCCCGCTATACAGTTGAAATTGACATTTAAATAGGCGGTGACTGCACAGAGTTACTCCAGCCTCCCTGACTTTGTATTTTCAATCATTAACACTAATAGGCAGCGACAAAAGCACACGGCCGATCCAGATCGGGACACAATGGCAGCTGTAATGAGCACCGGAATAAACTCGAAACTCAAAAACTCGAAAACGAAAATCAAAATGCAGCCCCAGACAAAAGCGGTGCAGCACAACAGCGACTGCCGTAACCATTTCTCAACAATTTTCCAACAATTTTCGCACACGTGCAAGGGCTACTACGCTACCTGAGGCTTAAGGAGAAACCCTAATGCGCAGACAAAACAGCAGTAGCAGCGGCAGACAATGACAAGGCAAACGGCAGCAGCAGCAGCAGCAGCGGCAGCAGCAGCAGCGGCAGCAGCAGCTGGCAAACCGCGTGAGAAAACTTGTTTAGTTCAGCTTGGTTATCAGCAAATGGGGTTTGTGTTGTTCGCTTTCCAATTTTTGTTTCATTCGTTGCACTTGTTTACTTGGAAAATGCCTTTTTGGTTCCCATGGGCTAGAGAGATTTTCCTCCCAGCTGCTGCAAGGGCCGGAAAACCCGAAAAGTGTTTTTTAACTAGTTTAGGTTCGAATCCAAGTCTTCCAGAGTAAAACAAAATATTCGAGTTCTTTTCTGAAATTTATTTTATGCATTTTTTAAAACTAGAATCGTAATTTTTCTGTTTCATATCGATAGAGTGGAGATTTTTATCCGCTTCTACAAATAAAAACAAATTATAAATTGCAAAATCAACTTTGTACAAAGTATGCTACAGATCACAGAACATATATTATTTATATATATGTGTATGTATGTACTAGATGTATACTATATATATTATATATTGTTATTATTAATTGGAAAACAAGAAAAACTGATTTAAAAAACTGAGGTGTGAGTGGAAATTGCAACGCTTCTTGGGTTTTACTTAAGATCTAGGATATTTAAATGAGTAAAACTAAAAATTGTACAGCGAGAGGGTTGTTGTTGGTTGGCTGTGGCTGAGTGATAATAGGAAACACTTCCAACGAATATACTTAGGTGTTAAAATTAATAGGATCAAGTATACGAAGTAATTAAATTGCGCTCTTTTCTTGCTCTTCGGATGTATTGCTGCCCTGGTACGTCTGCCCTGGTACGTCCATATGTGCTCAGCAGTTTCTTTAAATTAGTAACATTTTATTTAAACATAAAAACAAAAGGTCGTGTTAAAGGAAATTAAATTGTTTAAAGCTTTGCCAAGGTTTGTTTCACTTCTCTCCTTACTTTCTACAACCACTTTAAATCATAAATATTTTTAGGTCTAAAGTAACTAAGCTTTCGAAAGATGTGTTCTGAAAAATGCAGTGTTGTGTTTAGTTCTTGAGTTTTAGCATTTTGCTTGTGCTTCTGTGGAGATCTCTTTCATAACATCTTTACCATGAGAGTGGGGCTGGAGTTTGCCATGTACACATGCACGCCACATAGGCATGTACATGGATGCATATGTGCTAACGTATTTAGTTTTCTTTCGCGTTATATTATGGTAAATACAAACATACATATTTAGTTAATATAGTTGGTTTTTGGATTTATAAATGTATGTATGTGTGCGTAAGTGCATGTTTCTTAGCTGTGTCGGTGACAGTTTAGGGCCTGCTATCCTTCTCTGCGTTCAACTGCTGCAATGAAATAGAAAAAGAAACATAAATGGCTGGATTAGTTCGACGTACGCATTATGCTTAAACGTTGTATAAATATCTTATGTGTTTGATTACAGTATGTTAATATTGAATTTGATTTCCTGATTTGTCAGCACGATCAAATAATTTCCTTTTTATTTTGTCTGCTCTGTCTTTTGTTTACAAGCAAAAAATGTGAACTGTTTGGCGTTCCTCTGCAAGCACAAAAAGGCGATGGAGAGGCGCCAAACTGAGCGCCAGCCAAGCAAAAACCAAATGGGAATGAATTGCTATTACTGTGTGAGCAGAATACATATGTGTGCACATACACACATGCTGATATATAGACATATATATGCATATGCATATACAGTTGTGTGTATGTTGGAGTGACCGCACAAACCTCGGACCCTCGGAGATGGATATACGTACGTATACATGTGTGTATGGATGCATGTATAAATACATGTGGCTGTGTGGGCATACGTATGTGTAGAAAGTGGCGACAGAATGTCGCACAGCTGCGCGAAACAGAACCACAAAACATACAGAGAACATTTCGAACACGTGCATTTCTTCTTTCCACAATTTTTCTGCCTTATGGTGATTGCTTTTCGAAAGAATTTTTGTTGGTGACACATTAGTTCGCCTGCATACATGCATGCCTACGCATATGCATACTAAAGCATACTCACAGCGGTGGGGCCGTGAAAAGGTTGCTGTTAAATCTCACAGATGTTTTGAAACATCTATGTACATCTATGCATGTGTGTATGTATGTATTTGCCTAGGATTTGCCTTAAAACGCTGAAGCGATTTCAGCTGCGGGAGCGCGTATAGGCGAGGCTATCAAGCGAAAATAATTACGAATGCGGTCGAAACTTTTGAGAGTTAAGACCACCAAGAGATGAAATCAAATTAAATAATTTGTGTGCATGACTTCAACCTGTTTCTTTCCGTTAAAACCAGCCATCATTAATAACAGAAAAAAACCCTGAATACGTAAAATCAAATACTGAGCTAATGAAATAAGCAAAATAACAAAATAAGCAAAACAACAAAGCCCACAATTCAGCTGGAGCGCCGACTGCTGCCTGTGCTGCTTGGGTTGCTGGTGATTCTCCAATTTTAAATTCCGTTTTCAAGCTTTGTGCTCTGTGCGTAGTCTGTCTTTTTAAAGCCCCCATTCACACACACACACACACATTCTCACATACATTGTATATGTGTAACAGAGAGGCACTGACACATGTGAAATAAATTTAAGTATCTGCAGGTGTTCATTTAAAAACATCGCAGCAACAACAAAATTGTGAAAAAGGCCGCGAGAAAAAAATTAACAGCTACGTATAGCAACAAAAGAAATGAAATAAGCAACGACAACAACCGCAAAAAGCAAAAAGCAACAACAACAACAAATTGTGAAATGTCTATAAAAACAATACGAATTCGGATGATGGCGGTGGTGCTGAGAGGAGGCGACTGGTACCTTAAACATTTCGCCAGATTTATTGTTTGAAAAACAGAAAAGAAAGCAGCCAAAGGCCAGGCAGGGCGTGCAACAAAAATTTTAATTTCGGTCACAAACACACATGCATACAACGCTTACATACTCCCTCCCAGCTGTACATACGCGCTCTCACACACGCACACACACACACGTAGGTATGCATGAACTTATATTTGGAAGTAAGCAAATGAAACGTTCACGTCTTTACGCGAAACGTCAATTGTCGCCGCTGATGCATAAATGAGGTCACAAAATAACACAAATTTGCAATGCTAATTTCCACAAACAGTTCAGTTCCACAAAGGCGAAGTTTTGGAATGAAATTATGAATCTGCCTATGCATTGCACATCTGCGTATGCGTACGTAGCTGTGGCTTCAAAGGCAGGCGCTGGCCACTACATGGAAACAAACATGCATACGTACACGGCAATGCATGAGTGTAAATGACTTGATTAACTCAGTAGGACAGACTTAATGTGTTGAAAGGCTGACAAAAGTTTGTTTGTGGCACAACGACCATAGGAACATACATACATATATGCAAGTGTCGACTGATTGCGAATGGTTACTGCAGTTCTAAGCCAATTTGTAACCTCCGAGCGGTGTTTTGTACTCACCGTAGCTAAACTATAAATCGCTTGCTGAGTTGGCAGCTGTTGGTGTTGCACTGGCGCCGCCAGTGTGGTGGGTGCGGAGGCCGTGAGAATTGTGTTGGGACTCTGACGATCGGTCAGGGGCAGGCGCGAGGTGGGTGAAGGAGACTTGACCAAATGCTGATGCTGCTGCTCGGCGGCGAGTCTTAGGCTCAAGACGTCGCTCTGACCTGATGCATTTACCTCAGCCATGTCAATTTCATCGGCGTCCCTTTGGCTCGTGACAGCAGCTACTCCACTTATGGCAGCTGCTGCGTCAAAGTTGTTGATCTCGGGATGTGCTTCCAGCTCTGTTTGCAGGTCGCAGATGTAGTCAATAACGTGCTGAATGATCTCTAGTTTGGACAGCTTTCGGTTCTTGGGCATGAAGGGAACCAGGTCTTTCAGCTTTGACAAATACATTTTCATTTCGGCGCTTTCGCCATCGCCGCGATGTGGCGGATGGCGGGCTACCCGGCCAGTCGGGTTGAGGGAAGGCATTCCGGAAGCACCTGTTTGACAAACGGCCGTCAGGGATTTCATTTTGGATATGATCGCTTTACGCTCCTTGAGTAGAATTTTGACGGCGTATACACGGTCGTACCGGACAACTTTGGCGAGGCTTTAAATATATCTTCTTACAATAAATATAGCGAACGTATCAATTAGGCGGTATTAAGTTTTTGGTTGTTTGCGAGTTTTAATTAATTTTTCCTTTTTTTATTTGTTTTGCACTACACTTTTTAGTTTTCCCAAGTAATTTATTTTCGTTCAACGAAATCACCGTAATCCAGAGTGCGTTTTCAAAGAGTTTTTCAAATGAGCTCGCAGCATTGCCTTTTATAGTTTCCGAACCGAGAGCGGTGAACAAATCGAAGGCGGAGCTACCCGATGGTGGTTTTGGAGAGTGTGTTCTCTCGCGAGAGTCAGTACAAGTGGAGAGTAATATTGTTGCAAAATGTTATACGTTGTGGTGGACTTAACACATCCGGGGTGATGTTTTTTCTTTGGAGACTGGAGAAAATGCAGTGCATTAAAGTGTGCCCCATTGTGTATGAGCAGTCTTGATTTGAGGGGTAGAGTGTGCTTGAAATTGAACGATTCGCCCTGCAAGCAACCAGTACGGCAATTAGTTTAAAGCAGTAATAACAATGTGGTAAATATACATGGGTATTTAGAATTTACTTTTCTTGTTGTCAACTTCTAACTGATATTGATTTAACACTCATTTTTTTTTTATCTTCACCCCGTGCTAGCTTACAATCCACTTGGACCGCAGTGCTTGCCACATACTCCAAAAGTCACCCATCTCTTCAGCTTCCACAATTGGAGACCTCACTGGATTCCATGTCTAGGTTCCACAACTGTCAACATATTTACCATTATTATCGGCTTCCGTTTCTCCTTTACTGAAACCCGTTATGCCTCGTATTTCTACAAAATCTGAAGAGAAACGGCACACTTGGCTCGTCTTCGTATAAATTAAATGGAGGGGAACCTGCTACCTGATTGGTCGGCTATATAAGCTTGCTCTCAAAGGCAGCACAACGGCCTCACTTGGTTGTGTAGACTCTGTCGTATTCGAATAGCATTTTTGGGAACGAAGCGTTCTCTCTTCAGCCTCTCATGTAGACTCTCTTTTTGGTTACATGATGTTTGCGGGAATTTCTTCGAAAGCGAAGAGCTACTGCGACCAAATTAGACAACCGACACTAACTAAAATAAGTCGACGCGTAGAATTTTTTCATCTATCTTTAGGGTCTCAGTAGCCCGCCCACGCATCCCACATGTGTTGATTTAAATTAGAGTTGACTTACCAATTACTGCCTATGCTGTCTGACAGTCTGACTGCCTGACTGTCAGACTGTCTGTACGTCGTATGTCTGTCAGACTTGCGTCTTTCAATCTCAAAGGGTGTGTCTGACTTCGTAGCTTTATGTAGAGTATTTTCTTTTTTCTATTTCTTTTTGTTTTTTTGTAGGGTTTCTGAGCATGCAATCGCGATCATATAACAAGCATAGCAATATCAAGTGGCTTTTTTCCCGTCCATTGAGGAAATGTAGTCTCGTCGTCGTTTTCATTCACTGTAAAGCGAGCACTGTGAGGCGAGAGCATATGGCATATGTGTGTGTGTGTGTGTGAAAAATGACGCATATGAACGAACCGTTTCATGAATGAACAACAAAACCTTCCTTCTGTCTTCTCAGTGAAACATAGCAAATGTGGAATTCTCTGCCAAGCAGCTTCGATTGCATTCCCTGAAATGGCTGTAGGTGTGTGAGTGTGAAAAACAGTGGGCTTCTTTAAAGGTGTAATGGGGAGTAACAGCGAAGCACTGAATTTGAACCCAGAAAATAACCAAAATGCCAGAGCAGTGAAATACCTCATAGCGACTGTAGTTCATATATCCAGAGGAGACTTTTTACGTTTCTACAGATCTCTGGTTCAACGACGAGTTAAATGCAACAGGTTCTGCATACATATGGACTTAGACATCGGGAAAGATCTTTCTGGTTGGTTAAAGCTCGGGAATATGAATAAGTGGCGACAGATTTAACAGGGAACGGAGTATTCGAGGTGGGATGGTTGGGATTCCCATTGTCGCCGTTAGAATGGTCCGATATTATACATAGCAATTGGTGTTATTCAGGAGAATGAGTATGGTGTGTTATGGAAGAGACAAGTTTCGATGAATGTGCGATCAGAACACGGTTGTGCCTCTGTCTGCTGAACAACAATAAGATTGGTAATTGTGAACTGGCGACACATATCCTGGGCCAAGAACACAGAGCAATGGCAACGGTCCTTTGTTGCGGACACCTGCGGAGAAACAGTGTGCGATGGTATATGCAAAGGACGACAATGACAACAGTAGAAATAGGCGGGTTTCTACGTTTTCGATAAAGTTTTTAGTCAGAACGTGCCGGTCTGCGTGCTGGTAAAGCAGATAAGGATGTCGAAGCCGATGCTAATTCCTTATGACTTGCAGTGAAAAGGCTCACCTGGGTTCTTACCCACCATTAGCATCGTCTAGACAGCACTTAGAAGTGCGGTCGGCACCCAAGGCAAACGGCCAATATGGAAAGCCACCTTTCACGCAGTTTTTCCACGCTTACTCATTGCAATTGTTCTCCACGGACAACTCAAGGCAACCACGTCAACAGTCAGTTCCAAATGCCTGGCATTTCATTTTTACTTACTCTGCAATAGAAGAACACAACGGTCGGTTGGGTAGCATCGCGATTGAAACTGATAATGGCTTTGCGTTCCTTTCCGCTCAATTAGGGTGGCAAATACTCACATATGCAATGGGAACTTAAGCAACGGTGTCGCACACCTCAACAAGCGCCAGCTTGTGTGGCGTGTGTGACTGCGAGCGGAGCAGTTGCTGCAGCTAGAGCTGTTCCTTCTATCCTTGTTTTGTTGTTTTTAATCGCTCTCTGCGTAATGGCATTATAATCCGTAATCACATCTGATCTGATCACCTGGTTCCCAGCACTACAACGTAATCGCGCTCTCTTTGCTTCTATCCAGAAATCACGGCCACGCCGGCTGCACATTTCCATCAATGCCATCGCAGTCCCTAATGTCGTGATGGTTGGTTTTGCCTTTTGTCCCTTTTTGTATTTTGTATTTGCAACGTAATAGGCAGGGGTTATTGTGACAGCAGTTCATTTGGCTTCCCTTTCGGCAGCCGCTGACATTTGTCCAAGCCGAGTTTTGGTTTGGCTTCAGATTGGCTTCGGACTGGCGTCCTTTGCATTTATTGGGTTTGTTTTGTGAGTTGCGAAGCAGCTCGAGTTCCAGTTTAAAGTGTTTAGCTTTGTTGGCTTCCCATTGTCCCTCCCTTTGGCAGAAACAGTATTGTATGCAATTCTTTCGTTTACTGGGTGAGCGTGTTGTTGGTGCGCTTTGTTGAAGACAAATATATATTTCAATTAACTCTTATCAATGGAACGTTAAGCACACACATGAATACGCTTGGAATGCAAGACTTTGTGTTCATTCATTAACTCTTCTCTTATCAGCATTGCCGAAAACGCTCGCTGTCCAAATCTTAAACGAGACAAACACACACACATATGTGCATATCTATGTGTAAATTCCTTTAGCTACACATCATCATCTCTCCAATAATATTATGCGGGCGCAGCTGTTGGGTATAAACTTCAGTTGCAGAAACCTATAATCTCTTAAAGAGCATCAGCATCCTTGGGGTGAACCTTGATAAGAAAGCTGTGGTAAGAGGTTAGGCAAGAATGTGGTGCATTTTCGGCATAAAATTAATATTTGCTTATATATATAGGAGACGGATCGAGCAGCCAATATGGCAGTAAACAAGATATACATATATATATATATATAAGATATAAACAAGAAATATTTTATCATATGGGCTGCAATTGTGAGAGAAGGAAAATCAGTGAACTCGGTCGGTATAGAC
>JAWNPV010000428.1:7331-20462 GCA_035078785.1 Collessia kirishimana
TTTTATTTATTTGGTATGATTGACATTGCATATACATATATCAATGTTGATAACTGTAATAAATTTACTTTAGCATATTTTTAATAATATAAATAACTTAAACTACTACAAAAAAAATATTTGATTTTAAATTTTAATAAAAATTGACTGTAATAAAAATTAACTTTTTACAGAAGCATTAATATTTACATTAAAACAATTGGCCATCATTGAAATTCAAATAAAATGGTTGTACAACAAAAAATAAAATCCTACGATAATGTAAGAGGATTGCATACCATGAGTTAATTAATATATAATTTAAGTAATTAATATATAATTTACTTCACTTTCAACCGATCAACTATCGTTATCGTCTCCAAATTTTAGTGCTGGTAAGGGTAAAAAACAAAAAACAGCTGAGACGCAAGTCTATCATTTACAAAAGGAAAACCAATCAAAACAATTTGCCATCCATGAGAATAAAAAAAAATCATTTGAAGATTATCAATTTTTTATTCTTTATCTGAAAAAATGCAGACAAAACACAAAATCTTTTAAATTTTGTAGTATTTCGTTGCATAATATTTAAATATGGAATTTTTGTTTTTGATTTGGGTCACGGCCAAACTTCTCCCAAATTAACATAAAAATACAATTGTGTGTGTGAACAGGGTAGCGTTGAAATTGAATATTAATGCCATATACAAATATTGGCTCTTTTTGGCAGTGAATGCAATGAATTTATAATTGTAATTGTCTGTAATAGAGTCAAAAAAGACAAACGAAGTTTATCGACTTTCCCTGTTTGCTTTTTTGCTACTGCAAGTTGTCGGATTCTCATACAGCATAACTTGTGCCAACGGCTACTGATGTCCGCCTGTGTGACTGGTGGTTACTTGTATATTCTGAACCAGTCGCTGACCCCAATACTCTTCCAAATTAAACGGCTTGAAATTCTTTAATTGATTATCAGATTCATCATCAAATACTGTTCCGTGCTCTTTAACCTGCAGCAGTAAAAAAAAGAGATATAACAGCATGAAAAACGTTAAAGCTAATATCACTCAAAAATATATTCGAGATCGAAAACAAATGGCTGACAAAAGATGTGTAAATATTGTCTAACTAGTACGCCGTGAATTTCCGAAAAACATTTCGAACATTAGACGTACCTTTATCCAAGCTTCTTTTATGTAGCGAATTAATTCATCGTGTTGAGACAGCGGAGCATTCTGTTGCGATAACGGCAATGTCGATCCGTACAATGTAGTGCTGTTCTGTGAATTGGACCCTGCAGGGGATGCATAGTTAATGATATTATTTGAGCCGGAAGAATATTGTGTTGTGCTTGATGCTCCGCTTCCACCTCCAACTGAAGATACCGTAGACGATATTGAACTTGTTACATTATTGTTGTGATGATGGTGATTGTGGGAAGCATGCTGTCCCTGTCCACCACTACCACTGCCTTGACGACGTATATAGGGATAGCGCCTATAGAAATGTACGTATATATATAAAACACATAGATGTAAGCATACCAATAAGCACGCACGCACACACATACATACGCGGAGACAATAAGAATACATACACGTCGGTGTTTACTTTTTGGTATGCGTCACAAGCCCTGTTTATGTTTACTGAGAACAATAACAAGAATATTTCACTTGCCTAATAAAACTGATACTAACCCATTATTGCGTTCCATTTTATAAAAATTCCGTAAAAATATAAAATTAAAATATATTTTTGTTTATCACTAAACGCTATTAATATTTTCTAATGAAGCTATGTTGACAAGTGTAGAGATGAAACATTTTTTAATACCTAGTACTTTTCACAACTAATAGGCCTTTATTATTTCGATAGACAATATATATATATAATCATATATAATATATAATCATTAACAAAACGTATATTAAAAATATTTAATAGAGTATAACAAATAACTATTTATTTGGTTGAGTATTTTAACGCAAATATTTTAAATATGTTTATATTACCCACACTTTTTTAATTTATTAATTAAAAAATTAATAAGGTTAATTCAATCGTTTTTTTATTTACCCAATATCCACTTGTAAGAGCACTCTTAATTTTATAAACGTATGTAACATGACAAAAGAGATTGGGGACGTCGGCCAAACTTATTAGTTTATTTTATTTATTATTAGTATTGTCAGCAGACTTATCTATCACTCCACCCATGCTTACAACAAAAATCATATCGTCTTATATGCATCGAAAAGCAAAATACAAATAACATATAACACCATATGACCGGAGGATATCGGATTAGCTTAAACTCCAGCCCGGTCTTCATACATTGCATACTATATTTAGAAGCTTTTTCTGGGGTTAAGCAACAAAATTAAAAGTCCATATTTCAAATAAAATTTCTTAAAATACCTGCAAAATAGAATATAGAGAAGGTTAGTATCCTATCCATAATTAATAATATGTTAAATTGGTAATATTTCAATAACCATTTCATATAATTTTATTATAATGTCGGGAAGATCGAAAATATTCGTATTTTATTTGTATTTTAGGCTGTAGTTACAAAAATTTTACCTTTCCTCGTATATACATAATTCGTGTTTCACTATAACTTCCAAATAAAGTTTGGTTATCCAGTACACCTACAAATTTATAAACACCTGGACTGTTCAATGTGTAGTATATGAAGACTCAACGAATCTAATGATGAGATTTCGAAAAGAAGACCACCGACATGCAATCCACATTGGTTGTAATATTAGCCTTTGAGGCACTTTATCATCAGAAATGAGTAGATCGGCATTATAAAAAGAGTAAACAAGCGAGCTAAGAATGCTGCATTGTGATATTCTAACTCTCAAAAAAGTAATAAAAATAGTGTGGGTCGTAGAAACAGCCATTTATTATACGAGAATACATATCCTTGAGGGTTATATTTTTTATATTAGCCGGGTTTTTATGTTGTGTTTATAGTTGCAATTGCTCCATATAACGGTTTAAGGAAAAAAAAAAACTAGTGAAACGTGCAGTATCTCCTAGCCGGTGCCTCCTTATAAGCGACGGTTATACACAATCAAACCCTAATCAGCCTAGTATCGATATCGCAGCGATTTTATTATCCAAAAATTTAACCACCCCTGGTGCAGGTGTAATGGCAGTTAATCCGCATAGCCGCTTGAATGTTTTACACACTGAATGTTTTACAGTCCTTGTCTAGCTATGTTACGAAGCTCCATACGCATTTTTTTTTAATCATTTTAAGTCATTTTTATAAAATGGAATGCAGTACATAATACTCAATAACATTAGATCGGTAATGGTCACGTAGTAGTATATGCACAGTGTACCTTTTGTAGATGGTAGCTAGAGAAATGACAACTTATAGAACAGAAGAGCTGGCTCACATCAGAAAAAAAAAAAAAAAACAGCTCAACGTATTAAATTTATGTTGCACAAATGTCTTTGTTTATTTTTATAAAATGCATAACATAAAAATTTTGTCGTAACTGTTAATAATAGATGTAAAAATATCTGCGCATATATGTATTAATGTTGTATATTATACATTAAGTGCAATGTCGAGATAATCATAAAAATGTCATGTATAAAAGATTTTGTAAATAAATATTTACGTTAATACGCGTACTCGTATTTTTGCGTATTAATACATAATAGAAAAATCATTAAAATTGGTAACATAAAACCTAAAATTGTTTTACTGAGCATTCGTAGACACAACACAATAGTCATTGCATTGACTTCATACATGAGCATTATCCTAAGCAATAATGATATTCATACCAGATAACTGCATTGAATCAACATAACGGGCCTTTAAGCCACTTGGCTTGGGAACCATTCAGTGAAATCGTTTAAGCTGACAAACCCAATTTTGACCTTTAACAGAACAAAATGCAAAATTATAATTATTCTTTTTTTTTTGAAAAATTTTTGGCAGCACCAGAGAAAAACATTACCGTCAATCACTGCCCATTGGTTTACGCAAGAGCGTGTATACCTCCGTAACTGTGTTGTGCGCTGACGCAGCATAATGCTAATATTAAATATAGTGTAAACTATTGGGCTGCTTCTTTTAAAAAAACGAACTGAAAATTGGCGTTTACACAAATATGGAAGATTAAAGAGGGAAAATTTTACATTTATAGTCACTTGCGATGTAAACGCCTTATAGACAACAATTCGTATTCATATATGTATTCAGATTAATATAATTTGCACACACAATGGAAGTTTTATAATCATTCCATACGTTCAACATCAATACAAATCGTGAAACTAAAATGCATGAACAACGTCCATATAGTTTTATAGATCATCATCGCCTATGCTTTCGAACTGAAAAGCATCATTCTGAACTGAGGCTGATGTCCTCTCGCTGTCATTACGAAAGAATACAGCCGCAAAGGTTCGGGCGGTGGTAAGCTTGTGCTGCTGCTTAGATCTCGATGTAGGAGGCTGGCGTTCGGCCAGAAACTTAACCGGCTGGGCTAATGAAGACGTTGTAGTTGTTGATGTCGTTAAGTTTGACATATAGGATGCAGATATTGATGTGGACGTAGATGTGTTTGAGACTGAACTAGAGCTGGGCGTCGATGAAGATGACGAACAGTCAACCCGCTTTAAAGAAGTGGCTATTTCTTGCTCCTCATCACTGCTGTTATCCCCTCTACCTACTGGCCTCGATTTAGCATTATGGAGCAGCTCATCCACCATGGATTGTAGGCAGACAGACATGAGCATTGCCTGATCGCTAGTTATGGTTATCCAACGTAGAGTTTGCTTAGACATCAGGTATTCAAAGGCTAGCTGCAATTGTGACGGTTGATCGCGTGACTCGAGAGTGTTGTGCATAGCACTTACGCGCCAGCAGCGCATTCGTGTAACACGAAATTTCGTTTCATAGATCTTAGCTCCGCGTGCCGTGCGTAAGCCCAACTCTCTATTGCCAATGGTGACGAGGGCAATGGTTTCCGTGTTTGGATAGTCCACACATGCAGCTCCAAACTGCAGGCATCCATATGAAGGCACCTGTCGCGCAAGCTCCAAATATTGTAGATGACTTTCATGAAGTTGAAGGGTACGTAGTTGACGACCTATTTCCGGTGTGCAAATGATCCATTCGCGGGCCACATCTACCAAGGTTTGGTTGTAGAGCAGATCTAGTGCTACGCTGTTACCTAAGAGCTTATCATCCCAACGCGCATTCCAATAGCAAGTGCGCAAAAGCAATTGACAGGGTTGTGCATGCATTTGTGTGATCAACGGCGACTCAAAGTCCATTAACCGACGCAAGAGGAGAATCTTCGACGGCTCCCCATGAACAAAGGGGGCCGACTCTTTTCGCACAAGGTATAAACAAAAAAATTGAACCAATTCATCAGGCAGCTGCAGCAAGCTACAAGCCCGTGTCAGCAATGCACTGGCATTGTCCTGGACATGACAGTTGACCAGCAACTGAGCGCCAGTAGCGTTCGTACTGGTTGAATATACTTCAATTTCCAATTGCCGCTCTTCATTGTCGCCAGACACATTACCTTCAGCTAATGCCGTCTCAAATTGGGCATTTTGCAAAAACTGTTGCAGGTAAGGCAAATGGCCAGTTCTGGCATCCTGTCCTATTACCTGCAAATAATGCTCCAAAGCGGCCCGACGGGTCTCCAGCTGATTGTTTGTTAGCGGCAGAAGGCGTTTTGGAGGAAACGGTGGCAGAGTAGCATCTCGGTCCAGACAATACCGACGCAATTCCTCATGCAAAGAATGTAGCTGTTTGTATCGCAAGCAGCAATGATAATTCCCATTGCAATATATATTGTAAACCGTGTAGGTGGGCCCTAATGCAAGGCCACTGCCACTTGAAGCATCTACATACAGCTCCTGTGTGTCCGGTATGGAAAAGTGCATTTTTACTTTTTCATTGTGTCGTTCCGCATTTGCTTAGTTTTTCTTGCGAGTGACTTTAATTTAATTAAACAATTGGAATTGTATCAACTTTTCACCTTAAAGTAAACAGTGCTGCCACCTTGTGAAATATATCGGCACTTATCGATATTGTGTAACCATATCAATAGATCACAAATGCTAAATAACAACTTCCAAATTTTGAAATTCGTATTATCTAAAACACGCATATGTATATTTATTGGTTACAATAGAACACAACAAGTATATTTTTCATATAAATCGTCTGCCAGGCGTTTGTGGTTTTTTTATTCAAACTCACGTAAACGTTTTGTTACCTTTATATATAAAATGATACGACATCGGCATTCGGGGATTTACAATAATTTTATTGGCATAACTAATATACTGGTAGGTAATTAAAAAAGGCTGCGTTACACTTTTAACTATATTCCTAATCACTTCTTGTATTGTAACTGGTTTTTGTGTTAATACTTATGTTCCTGTTGTTATATTCATGTTTCTGCTTCATATCAATGTATACATATATTTTAATAAATTTGTTTTTCTAAGCATTAACTGTATATACAAAACGTTATTAGTAGCCGAAGACCATCGTTGGCATGGCCGCTCCCCTTTAATAGGCTTTAGATTTTGTAAACCTTTGTCTACCTTTATAACAATAAGAAATTATTTTGTATTCAAATAATCGAGATTAAATATATAATTATTATGTTAATATAATATAACAAGAAAAGTTTTTCTTTCAATACCAATACTCTAACGAATAAATTATATGCATTATAGCTCTTCTCTTCGTACATATATTTTTATTCCTTAACACACCACTCTTTCGAAGAAACGTATGGTATATATGTATTTTTACAATGCCTGCAACGGAAGTCGCTTAATTACAGTTCATTGTACTTTTACAGCTGAACAATAGATGCCGTTATATAAGAATTAGTCAAGAGTCCATAAAAGTGCTCGATTACCATTTATCAGTTTGTTTGATATGAGACATATTGTTTGTCGTTAATGCGAATTCCTCTAAAATTATTTTGTTAACACAATAAAAAATTACAGTTATAATGCAAAAGAATTTGGTATATTTTTAATTAAATTTGTAAGCTATTTCTGGATTTTTTTTGTAATAAAACTTTTCTTAAAGTCTGGCTACACTGTTTTCCATGTGGGCTTGTATTGTATATTGTCAACATAGAAAGTGGTCATGCATCATCTAAACCAAGAGAGGCAACGTCATGACATTAAATCTTTGTTTGCCGATGTTCAGCCAGATTTTTTGCGAGTCAGTGCGCCAATGGTTCGGTACAGCAAATTTGAGTTTCGGCAATTGGTCCGAAATAATGGAGTTCAGCTGGCATTCACTCCGATGATGATATCTGCATCTTTTAACAACAGCGAAAAAGCGCGGCAAAATGAGTTCACCACTGCTCCAGACGATAAGCCACTAATAGCACAATTCGCAGCAAAAGATGCATTAGAATTTCTGACGTCCACACAACTTATATATCCCTATGTAGACGGTTGTGATTTGAATTGCGGCTGCCCTCAGGGCTGGGCTATAGCCAAGGGTTATGGCTGTGGAATGCTGCGGCAACCGGATTTGGTACGTGAGGTCGTTCAACAGGTGCGGCGCGTTTTACCCACAGACTTCAGCATGTCCGTAAAGATACGTCTATTAGGTGGTCCAGATACAGACACATCCTTAAAGAAAACTATAGACCTAGCGCGCCAGCTCGAACATTGTGGTGTTACTTTTCTTACACTGCACGGTCGAACACCTGCACAGAAGCATTGCAAAGAAACTCTCGATGTAAATGCTATGACAGAAGTGCGTAAATCTCTACAGATTCCACTCATTGTCAACGGCAATGTAGAAAGCTGGCAAGATGCTTGTGAGTTGCACAAGCAAACTCAGGCAGCGGGTATTATGGCTGCTCGAGGCTTGCTTGGTAACCCAGTGCTTTTCAACGGTACGTCCAAAATAACACCCGCATACTGCGTGCGTGAGTGGTTGGACATCGCTTGTTCTGCCGGTGACAATTTGTTATTTCAAACTTTTCATCATCATTTGTCCTTCATGTGGAACATTCATATGAAACGTTCACTTCGTGTGCAATTCCACAATCTCGGCAGCAAAGAGCAAGTATTTACATTTATGGCTGATCATTTTGATGTGCACCCCAGTGGAGCAACGCAACCCACCAGATATACAAATTGCACATACACACATTTTAATCCACCAAAACATATAAGGCATCTAGCAGCCAAAGCTGAATCGAAAAATAGTACTTGGAGTGCCGCCAGCGAGGGCAAATATTTTAGTGAATTCAAGACAAACCAATTTTCCAGTGAAAATGAAGATCTTGAGTTGTCAGGTCTATTCATAGACTACGACTAAAATAATAAAATCACAGTAAATCTATTCATCATTTAAAATCATTAAATCATTTAAAATTATCTTGAGTCTTGCCTTTATTTATTTTCTTTCTTTTTGAATTTTTATATAAAATTTCTGGTGTGCAGAAGTTAAGTTGCTTCTTTCCAAACAGGTTGTGCCGAACCTTTTTCAATATCGATATTACGGGTATCATAAATCAGCGATAACAGCAATACTTACTTGTTTAAGTTGAAATAAACAATTTTTGAAAAAATTCATATTTTTGTTAAAATACGGTTTTGAAACAAAAAATAAATTTTTTCCTTTCAGTCCTTTACCAAGGTTTTATTATATATGTATGTGTGAGATAATTTAAAAAAAATAAATAATAAAACTCTGTATAATATTATTATTAAACTTCATTGTAATTAAAAATCATTTGTGTAAAAATTGGCAGACTTCTGTCATGTTGTTTTTAATTGTTGCATATTATTCCGTTTTTATTAATAGTGGACTTGCTTGTATTGTGGAAAAACGAATGCAGCTTTTAGCGGATCCGACTTAAAGCTTTAAAAATATATATTTGATCTTTATTAATTAAAAATTTTAAACAATCAGTACCATACACCAGTATCATAAAATGAAGTGTAGAGTACATTAATATTTTTATTATTGTTATATATATTTTTATATTAGTTATATTTTTATTATTGATTATTATATTATTTATTTATATATTTTTTTTATTAATTTAAATAGAGTATGTCACTATTGCCTTAACAATAAGTACTTATATATAAAAAAGATTATATCCCCCGATAGATATAAATTGAGACTGAACTGGACATATCGATTTATCGATTGACTACACCAATTTATCAGTTTTTCATCCCCTAATCGGCTTCTATAATTGCAAAAGTACATTTGTCAACATTTAAAGAAGAGTGAAAAAAATGCGTCGCCGGGAGCTGCAAACTATTCAATTAAAAATCTCGGAACTAAAGGAGTATGAGCAAGCTAAATTGGAGCGAGCGAAGGCGCGTCAACAACTGCTCACACCGCGCACACCAACGCCAAGCTCCGACGTCTCAAGCAGTGTTCGCACAACAGAAACTGAGGAAGAAAAAAACGCAACGGCCAAATCCAGTACTTCATCCATCTAAAATGATAATGCTGAAAAATGCGGTGAGGTACCCTTAAACATCTAAAGCAATTAATATTCTGCGGCAAGACAGTTTTGAAATCTTACGGTCTCAAAACCATCAACAAGTATTTCTCTATCCTCCACGTGCTGACGTTCACGCAGCCAATGCTCTCTCACAGGAACGTAGCGGCGCAAGACTGGCCATGGCCAGTTACATCGCCAACAACGACGTTTATAGAGAATCCAAAAAATTGCTAAAGCGCAGCCAAATAGAAAACATAATACAAATATGCTAACGCCGCGAGTATGTGAGTGCGCTTCTGTCATCACTGTCATTTTAGGCACATCTCGAGCTATATTATATGTTTCAGGAATAGTGTCTATGGCTCTGCTTGTTGTTGTTGATGTAGTTGGTATAGAAAGCTGCTTCTTGTTGCAACGAGTTATTGGCACATACTGAGTCATTACATCTCCTGCAAGAGAATGCACCCGAACGGCGCACTCAGTGAAAGATCCGTTTACGCGCGACATATGCGCATAGTTAGCGAAAGCATGCTCTCTCCTAGTAAGACAGCTTACATGACTCTCCACTAGCTCTGAAGAGATGTTATTGCGATAATGTATTACATAACTAACAACAAAGCCATTTGGGTTTTCTGGCTCTGCGAAATGTAGAATATAGTCATCAGAGTTGGGGACTCGACAAGCACTTAGTTGGGACAACAGGTCAGCTCCCTGTGTGTAGTTGGTGCGCTCATTAAAAGTAGTATAAGTGCTGCAGCCAAGTGCATTGCAGCCCTGTAATTGCAGTGAATACAGCCTATAACGCTGTAATTGCCGAAGTTCATATTGTGTGGTATTCCCTGGCAAATGTACCTTTTGATGTGGCGCTTCTTGCTTTTCACAGTTTCCATTATTGTCTAGGCTGCAAAGGTACATTTCTCGCATATACGCAACAAAGCTATGGTCGTCAGACAGCTCAGTCCGATGGGAGCAACACTCGTCGTAATCGTAGTCCTGTGTCGTGCGCCACTGTGCATTATCCATGTCTTGCCCCAGATATGCCGGCTGACGACAGTAATTCCTTTCATCTAGATATGCCTTGTTATCCGGCATTTCAAACACAGTTAATAAATAATAATCCTGATCCCTACTAGTCAAGCGCAACGTTAGCGAGCTGTCTGTCTTTCTCACCAAAGCAATCAGAGGAGGAAGTGGAATATCCATATCTGTCAGCACATTAATCAGATCACTTCGTGCCTCATCCCTAATATTTCCTCCAAAGGTACGCATTAGACATGCGTACCGAGTGTTTGGCTGCAATTTCTCAAGCTGGTATGTGTAATGCGTTCCATTATCTTTCAAATTGTTAACAAATAACAAGCTTCGCTTCCAGTTAATACGAGTGCAAATAGAGGCCTCCAGTTCACTAGAATCTGGAAATACTTTTCCTGGTGGTAAAGGTCGGTAAATAACCTCTACCTCAACACTTGTCTGAGACTTGAGCCAACTAAATCGCACACTGTGGTGTGTGTGAGCCTGAAAAATAGAAAAACAGGTAGTCAGATCATAGCATTATTTATTTACACCGTTTAATCCAATTAGAATTACTATAATAGTTCTTAAAAATACCATTAAATAATTTTATGTTATTAATGGTATTGGTTGCTTCTTAGTTTGCAATGACGTTTAATTTTTATAAAGTAGAAGATAACATTTTTTTTTTTTTTTTTTTTTTTCTGAAAGTCACACGATTTTAATACTAACGAATACCGTAAACGTACCAACTATATTATAATCGGAAAATAAGTATTGGAGATAACCCAAACAATAAATATTTACAGCACTTTTTGTTTTTCTTTTATATCCTTTTATTTTCTGTCTATAATTTTGTTAAATAGTAACTATGAAAACCGTTTTTCATAATTTTCGAGACCGTTTTTCATAATGTTAGAAAAAAGCTCACCTGCACGTTCAACTGCAATCTGGCTGGTCCACAAAGCACCTCCTGATCGCTAGTCTGAAACGTGTCCAAGGCTCTGTCGTGAATGATTCGCGCCGCAAACTCGTGCATGTTCCTGTTGCACAGTTTATTATTCCGGTGCATAAACATTCCTCCTTCAATAAACTCCAGGTTAGTAACTGGTTCCCACAAAGAGGTTAGTTTTTTATTGTCATACAGAATAAAGGCATAGTGTCGATTCTCTAAAGGATTACCATGAATACGCTGCAGATTTCTAAGAAATTTTAGGCTGACTAATTTTGACGAGCTGAAGAGGTGAGGGTTACCTAGTTACGTAGGACTTAATAAAATATAATGAATACCAACCGATAGATCTTAAGATGACCTCGAATTTCGCGTAATGTGACCAGGCTTTCTTCCAGAAGAGATTCGTTCACATAGTTTCGAATGGTAAATATAAGGCTACCATTGATGATTTGACACCCACGCAGTTCTTCAGCATCGGCCAGATTGTAAATAGTGATCACTTCACTGGGATACTCTGGCGAGCAAACGCTAACGCAGGCCTCTTGTGGTCCGCAAGGCATGCACTCTAAAACAGCATTGGACTTGTAACCACTGGGACAAAAAGTTACACATTTCGATTGAAAGGTGAAGTGACCATAATGAGCTATGCACTCATTTCGTGTGTAGCATCGTTGATATTGTTCTAACACATATCTATGAGATACTAAGGATAAGTGGAATTACAAAAAAGCAATGTGGGTGTTAATCTCCACACTCTTTTTAACTCACTTGCCCGCTGGACAGTGTTTGACGCAAATTCCTTGGTCACTCAGTCCTCGACACACGACGCAGCCTGCAGCACTGGAATTGTAACAGCCACCAAGGCACTCAGGATCACAGTTATTAGAAGTCCTTTTAAGTGAAAAAATATAGAAAACATAAGCATACGGAAATAAAATTACAAAAAGAAGAACGTTGTCTGCGGTACATCGATTAATAAATATCTTTGAAAGGAGAGTAAATTATATTAACAATATCATATTACTCTGCTAAGAAAGAGAGTTTGCATAGCTAGGACTTTTTGACAGCTATATAATTAAATAAATGATATTTGTGAGTCGAACTAACTACTCGTCTTACGACTAAAGTAGACACTGAAGATCAATAACAAGACACAAGGAAGTTGAGACTGTTTGTAGTTTTTGTTGTTATTCGTTTGATGTCCAGTTTAAGACTAACCCTTGATGTTGATTGCGTTTTAATTCTAATGGTACGAGCGCAGCTGCGTATATGAGTTATTCTGTTGCGCAGTTTTAGTCCGGGTTTTAGTTTTGGGTGCGGCAGTTATAACTGGATTACTTAGTGGATAGTGCTTAGTAGGATGAGGGATGAGAGCTAGTTCAGAACTATGTGAATATATTACTATATATCAGAGACCTGCAGCGGTGCACCGCAACTCTGAGTACACCGCATGGGTACTTAAGTATTTTTCATACTTAAGTGTAAAAGTACTCATCAGAATGAGTTTACCCTTTACTTTTTTTACCCACAAGGTTTTTGTACTCAGATCAATGAGTATACAAAAATACTTATACCGCTTGTACCCACTCATTTTATACTTATGCCGAGTAATACTCATAGAAGGCGGTGTGAGTGTTTTACCTACTCAACTTGCAGCTGCCTTTATAGGTAGTGAGTACATTTATT
>JAWNPV010000429.1:0-20437 GCA_035078785.1 Collessia kirishimana
CCTGATCGCCTGATCGCTTCGTTCCTATCTAATTGACATCAGTCAGCCAGCTGCACTGTACGGTACTGTACTTGTCAAAGCAACGGTAGATAGACGCTGTGTTGCCTTAACTACGTGGTAAGTTCAAGTCCATCAGGATGCCCCTGCAGGGTGAACAGAACAATCCCGTCTGCTTGAATCTTTCGATTTGTCTCGTGTCAACCGTTGTCAGATGGCGAACTGAGGAGCTGAGGAGCTAAGGAATCGAGGGTTGAGGATACAGGGTTGAGGGTTGGACCATCGTTGCCAATGGTGGCCATTGTTGTTGCTGTTGTTGGCGTTGGCGTTGTCGCCTGAGGGTGAAAATAAGGCAGCCGAGCGTACAGCGTACAACGTATCTTTCTCTCTCTACACATGGACCGACCAAAGCGTCTGTGATACATATATATTCTCCCCCTGTGTCTGTGTGTATGTATGTGTGTGTGAAATGAAACAAGTTTTATTCATTTGCATTGATTATTTGTAGAGCAGCGGCCTATGCTGACACTCAGAGCCACTGACTAAGCCCGAATAGAAGGCGAGAGATGGAGGTGTCGATGGGGGAGTCAAAGGGGGGGCTGCGGCAGGAGGCAGAAGATCTTATGGCAGCCAACTGGTGGCCACAACAAACGACCGAAAACCAACCAACCAACACACACACACAGACAGACAGACAAACACGGACAGACAGAGGCGGACAGATGCGCACACTTCATGTGGCCGTTTGCTGACACTAATTGAAATACTTTTATCAGTTGCTGTGATTATTATTGTTGCTGTTGTTGTTATTCATCATCATCATCATCCTGTTGGCTAACAGAGCCTGCAGGGCAGGCAGTCAGTCAAGCAGTCAAACAGTCAGGCTGTTGGGCATTGATATGATCTAAGGACCAAGTCGCTTTCATTTAATTTCATCGCATCGCAACGCATCTCATCTCCTCTCATCTCATCTCATCTCATCTCATTTCATTCTTTGTTTTTCTCTGTATGCGTGTGTGTGTGTGTTGTGCGGTGTTTGTTCTCTCTGTTTTATGTTATTTGCGCCTGATTGCGCAATTTTTGTTTTGCCCAGTGAGCCGTAAGCGAAAACTGAGTATCGCAGTCCACACAGTCCAGCCACCAACCAACCAACCATCTAACCAACCATCCATCTATCCAGTTAGGAAGCCCAGGGTCCATAGACACCACTGATAACTAGGTAGACAAGTATGTAGGCTAATGAAAGCGAAACCAGTGGGTCAAATGGTTGCCAACTTAAAAGTGGATCAGCGAGGGCCGCCAGCTGTTTGTATGCAAAAAATCTCTGTTTCTCTCATTTCAGCCCTCTTAGCTGACTGAATGGATTGCCAGCCAGTGGGCTAGTTTATTGTCTGCAGGTCGGCAGAGCAGTGGAAACTTAAGCAGCCAAAAGCCAGCAACAGCGGCCAGAAGAAGATCCAAGCGGTGGGCTTCCTGGGTGGGCTTTCTGGTCCTTCCAATAGTTCAAAGCGGCATATTGCCGTCCACTACTATTAACAGGATATTAATCTCGACACTTGCAACATCCTAAGGATAATAAACAGCAATTTTCATCCTCCCTGCCTTTGCCAGCCAACCAACCATCCATGAACTGCTGTCTCTGCTGCCTTCTGCTGACCCCGAGTGATGAAAATTATTAACAAATTTATATGGAAACTTATTGGCCGGCAGTGCTAATCGTTGGAAAATAAACTTTTCCGATTTCCAACAGCCCAAATCCATTTAAACATTTCGCATTTCGGTTTCAACATTTTCATAGAGCGAAAGTAACCAACCAGCCAGACAGTCAGTTCAACCTGCAATAGAATTTCCATTTGCCAGGCGACAGTTTTCCGATTTTCCTCTTCACTTTGCACTTTTCTTTATAGTTTATAATTTATGTGTGTGTCTGTGTGTGTAAACAACATTTGCCAGCAGTAAATTTATTGCATTAAGAGCAGTCGAAGCGCATTCGAAGCGCATTTGAAGCGCATTTGAAGCGCATGAAAGTATTAAACTAGGAAATGTTATTCGAGCGGCAGGTTAACTGTAAAATTCTGCCACAACACACACACGCACACACACACACACACACACACAAAATCACATTAAATATATATAAGAGTTGGCAGTTATTTCTATATCCATGTGGAATACATTTGTGTTGGCATTTCGATTTGATTTTTTTCTCTGTTTTTTCCTCCTCCTCCGCCTCTGTCCAATGTTGTTGGCTGAATGTGTTTATTAGAAATTGCATTGAATTGGATTTGAAATTGAAATATTTAACACATTTGGGGGGGACGAACCCACCCACACACACACACAGGGACACACGCCTGATGGAAGCCAACAGGCCATAGGCTGATGGGTTGCTGGTTGCTGGTTGAGGTTGAGCAACTGGTTTTAGATTTTCTGGCTTCTGGTTGGAGTTGGACTTACGGGTGGATCAATAAACAATATTTGTATTGAGCTTCTGCTGTCACACATTTGACCTCCCAGTTTGGCCAACAGACAGACGATTAAGCAGCAGCAATTTGCCAGCCATTGGATGGAAATAATCCATCCTGAAGGAGTAGAGAGAGAAATCTGATTTTTACTGTTTAATTCTCAGGGAATTAAGTCCCTCATAAATAATTAATTTATCTAAAGGCATCAGAGGTTTTTCTGATCCATTCACTGCTCTACAGAAGTCCCAGGCAAAGGGATTCCCAAGCGGATTCCTAGGCTGACTCCCTAGGGCTGTAGATCAGCTCTCCACGTAATTTAAACTCTCCTAACCACAGAGTTTTTTCGTTTACTCTCGCTTGCAATAAAATTAAATTATCTGGATTCCTGAAAACACTTTTCCTCACCTCTGTACACAGATTTATTCCTGCCACTTTCCGGGAGCCGAGGGGCCCTTGGGCCAGACGCAGCTCATTAACAGCTTCAAATCAACGCAATTTACAAATGGTAATAAAAATTCTTCACACAACACAGCAGGTTGCGGTTTCTCTCCTTAGAGCAGAAGAAAAATGGGGAAAAATCTGAAAAAAACTGCTGTTGAACGCAGTCTGAGAGCCTTTAGGCCAAGATGTTGCCTTAAAAAAAAAAAATAAAATAAAAGGAAAAAGCGGCCAAGAAGGGCCGACAGGCATCCAGTCAGTGGACAGCTGCCAGCATCTAGGGGAGCCTCAACACTCAAAAGGCTGCCCAAAGGCATCTGGTTGAGCTGAATCGCATAAAGCGTGTGTTTAATCAACGGCTTCATCAAAATTCTAAATCCATTTGAAATTTTTCGCCCCACAATTGAATGCGATCAGTTATGCAGCGCACAAAACTATGCTACACACATGGCCTTTAAAAATGCATTGCGGGCAGGTGGGTGGTGGTGAGGGTGAGGGGGGGGGGGACCCACTCTCTGGTCAGGGGCGCCAAAAAATGCAAATTCAAAAATTCAAAATAAATCAAATCAAACGCCACGCAAAAGGTAACGAAGCGGCAGCAACACCAACAAAAATTTTTAGACTCAATGGGCCGAGCGCAAGGTGATGGGGCAGCAACATGTTGAAGGATTCTCTGTGTGTGTGTGTGCGAGTGTGTGTGCGAGTGTGTGTTGCAGATTGAATTGAGATATCGCTACGGTTATTTGAACACGTTTTTAAATATTTTATATTGTATTTTTGGCGGTGATTGTTTATCGCCAAATTGCCTGGAAGCACTTTAAAACGCTCCATCGAGCGCTCAAACAACAAATGCCACTGCGGCGCCCCCTAGCGTCACCACACACACACACACACGCCTTCTATTCATTCATTCAAATTAAACAAAAACAATTTGCACTCATACTAACCAAATTTATTGTGAACTTCGTATAACAATATTTTGTACATAACTTAGCCGCCATCTACACTGAGAGAAAATCGCCACAATCAAGCCAGAAGGATTGACAGGAATCCACCTATCATTGGTGTAACTATTTCATGGGGAAATTTCCTTTAAAAAGGGAGTGAAAACTGCATCCTTATCAATCGTAGTTCCAGGCTTGTGGCGTCATGGTGTCCATGGCAGTGTAGCGGCGCCACGACGCGGGACTGTCTGACCAGAGAGTTTTTTAAGGCCAACTAGGCTGTAATTATTCTTTCTCCACTTGGACTGGAGTCCCAAAGTGCCTGGCGGCTGGTTAAAACCTCCATAAAAGGGTTTCTCTGAACATAAATTGCCTAAAACAGAAACAGAGTTGATCGCCCTGCTGTGCTTTAGTCCCACAGAGCCTGGCGGCTGGTTAAAGTCTCATATAAGTCATTTCTTCTTACTTAACCACTAACAACAGGGACAGAATGGATCGCCACGCTGTACTGCCTTCTCTCATAGTAGTGAGACGTAGATTAGACCCCTTGGAGCTTACTTAAGTGGTTTTTCTCTCAGTGCATTAGCCTTTTGTGCTGTTCTATTCATGTGAGGGGGGGCGCGCATATGTTTTGGGGTCACGGGTAAATGGTCAGTTCCAGTTACGTTGGCTAGCCGCATTGGTATTGGTTGCCATAGTCATCCATGGGCTTCATGGGCTTCATGGGCTCCATTTTGAGTGCTGTTTGTTGGGCTTTTTCCACCGGCCGTGCTGTCCCCGCGCTCCCTTCAATATGCATGAATTTTGTGTGGAGTTCATTGTGAATAGTCAAATATTTTTCACCATAAATTTCGCACGTCCATCAAAAATTGATTTGGGGCGGCGATCCGTGAACCGTGAACCGTGAACCTGCCGTTCAAAAAATAACAAAAAATTATTTGTTTACTTTCGGCATTGTGTGTGGCAATGTATTTCCAAAAAATATGGCCAAAAGGCCCCAGGGACACTACCAGGTAACTGGTAACAGGTAACAGCGGCAGCCCCAACAGAGACTTTCATTCTTCATTTTTCTTCTACGTTTGTTGCGATTTTGGTTTTAATTTGATTGTTGTTTTCCCTCCTTCCGGTTCTCTGTTTAGTGGAAATTTTCTCACTTTAAATGAATTCAAAGCTGGGCAGCCAGCTGCCTTCGAGAGATTATTAGATGGATGTCCCAGTCGCTTGTCCAAACCATTCAGATTGAACAGGACACGGCAGGGCAGGGCAGGGAGTCTCCTTCCGCTGGCTGGTTGGCATTTCATTATGCAACTTTACATTTATTACATTTATTAGCTGAAATGCTGGCAAACAAAATAGTTGTCGAGTACGAACGACACGAACAAAAATTC
Organism: Collessia kirishimana; assembly: GCA_035078785.1. Taxonomy (NCBI): domain Eukaryota; kingdom Metazoa; phylum Arthropoda; class Insecta; order Diptera; family Drosophilidae; genus Collessia; species Collessia kirishimana. Next base: position 5,233 of record JAWNPV010000429.1, read on the forward strand.
AAATGGCTGTAGACAGTGGCGTAGGACTGCCGACGGGGGCAGCTTACAGGGGCATAGAAAGTCGAATGTGGTTAGCTGCAGTCGCTGTCATGCAATTGCTAGCGGCACTTGGTTGTTCTCTCTGGTTGAAGATCAATGAATCGTTGTAGAACATGAGACAGGCAACCATGGAGACTGATTCTCTTCAGTCTCTTCGGGGATCTCAATCTGTTGGGTTGTGGGGACCCCCGTGGATAGGTTATGTCGACGCCAGTGGCGCATGAAGCGTTCCATGTCGTGTATAAAGAGCCAAGTGCACTAATTTCATTGCTGAGTGCTTTTAGTGGGACAGAACTCAACCACCAGCAGCTGCAGGTGGTGCAGATGGTGCAGATGCAGGTGCAACTAGTAAAAGTTGCCACCCAACCAGCCGCCCAGCCAGCCAGTTGACTGGATGAGTGCCTGCCCAGAGGAAGGACGGTGGCGGAGGGAGCGAGCTATGAATATAAAAAAGATGTCAACAGCACCAATTAGTTTGAAAAATTGGCATAAATGAAGCCCGAACTGAAGAGGGGAGAAAAAAAACGTCGGCACTGGTTGGGAGGATGGATGGATGGATGGATGGATGGGTGGATGGGAGAGCGCGAGAGGCAGCTATGGGGCTGGCAAACGTGACGAGTGACTTTTGCCATTGCCATGTTGTGCTCGTTAATAATAAATGTGGTACCCAGACCAGGACTCCTGGCCGTAGCCGTAGCCGGATCCGGACCACACCTGGACGGACCACGAAGCCAACAGGCTTGAGTTGCATTTTGATTTTGTTGATGACTGTGAGGCGAAGTTCTCAAACCTGCAAGCAGAGGTTGAGTAGCCCATGCAAGTGGCACTCGAATTGAAATTATGGCCACCCAACCCACACTCCCCCTCACTCCTCACTCCTTGGCTCGTTCAGCTAATGAGAAACGAATGAGGAGGCAGTTGTAGCGCCAGTTTGATGACTGGTGACTGATGACTGGGTTGGCTTAAGTGGAAGTCCAAAAACCAATGTGGAGTCAAGAACTACACTGGAAGAAACTCAATAAAGTTAGTCACAGGTGAGCTGACAGCTGGCTGTAGTCCTCCCACTTACATCAGTTAAGTTACAAAGACTCCCTCGGAGGTTTCCGCTCCTTTAGCTGTCCTAAGTCACTGATGAGTCCTTCACAGTTGGTTTTTTTGTTTCTGTGTAACTTTTGACGACAATTTGAATATTTCTATTGCGCCTAGATTGCATTGGACGGCTGGGACGGTAGTGGAACCGCCGCTATTGGCCAACCACTTGAGAGCAATCGATGGGCAACCGCCAAGCAAAAGCCAAAGCCAAGCGAATGCAGGACGACGTAGCTAAGGCACCGCATGAACCCAGCCAGGGTCTTGGCAAGTCAAGTGGCCTCCAAGACCCCCAGGGGGAGGGGAGGCTGCCGTTCTGGTCATTAATTAAAATACACAAATTTTGCCAAAGTGCCGGCGCCCGTCATTCGATGAAATGGAAACGACTGCGACTAATGAGAGAGCCACAGGGATTGCATTGGTCTGTCGTTGATGGGGGGGGCTGTTGGCACAAAGTGTCGCCGCCGCTTAAAGGATCCATGTATATACGCGCCTCCATATAGGCAGAGTTTTTTAATTACTCTGCCAGCTACTTCAATAAATGGCAATAAATGTCGAAAAACCAGAACAACAAGAAAAAAAAACCAGAGAAAAAGCCTGACAACCGAGGGCAGAGAATCCACTTGAAGGCTGCAAAGCTGTGGGACCAACAACAAATGCCAAAATGGCCGACATGTTGGTTGGTTGGTTGGCGGCACAAGGTGGCAGCGGGGTCAGCAACTGTCGCCCTAATTAATTCACCCTCTGGAAGAGCCCGACGCAAACGGCAAACGGTCATACAAAGAACGCCATTTAGGGCTCAAGTAGTCGTCGAGGGCTGCGACAATTCCATTGCCGTCGCGTCGCGTCTCACTCTCTGCTCTGTCCTGGCACTGTTCATACTCCTCATCCTCCTGCTCGAACCGGGTATGAAATTAATTTTGCAGCGCTTTTAATCAAATGCTGGCACATGTTCCACTCACAAGGGGCGCCAGAGCAGCGCAGGGCAGGGCAGGGTAGAGACTTATATGCCATGGATATGGGATATGGATACTGCGATACCGGGATATTGGGATACTGGGCAGGGGTGGGGGGTAGAAAGGCAAGCGATTAAAGCATTTCATCAAATAAAAAGCAACTTGGCCAATTCCCAAGAGCCGGATCAAAATGGTGCCAGGCAAAGCAGCTCAACCAACCACCACCGCCATGGCATTGAGGGTGGCAGCCAGCAGGCAGCAGGCAGCAACTGCGATGGATGCCACACTCTGGTAAACTCCACCACCATGGACAGCAACAACAACAACAACAACAACAACAACACTGCTTATGCTGACGCTGGCAAGGACCACGAGGACGCTGAGGACGCTGAGGACGACTCTCGACTCTGGGAGTTTTGTAAACATGTCGTCGTCGGCCATTGACGGCATTCAAACAGACAAGGAGTTGAGCCAAGTGGAAAAATAATGAAAACATTCGAGGATAATGACGATGACGATGACGATGTCGATGCTGATGTTGATGTTGACGATGACGACCAGGGGCTCTTGAAATCGATATGCTTGGGTGCAGGAAGCAGCAGCAGCCGCTGCTTCATCGTTTCTTTACCAATAAAGCAGGCAAAGCAAAAAATAATAATAAAAAAAAACAAAAAAAAAACCTCGCTAAGCCCTAAGACAGGGCGGCAACTGGAAATGGGAACAGCGGCGTTGCAAGGACAATGGCAATGGCAGCCCTGATCAATGGTCGCATCCAGCAATTGCAGCCAGCAACTGCATTAGCATTAGCTCTATAGCGGATGGTGGATAGCGGATGACGGATGTCCTTAAGCGGGCCTCAAGGAAGTAAACGCTTTTCCCTCACATGTGTCTGTGTGTGTATGTGTGAGGCAATTAGCATAAAAGCCAGGAACAGAAGCTGCCAAATCATTAATGTCAAATGGTTGTCTCGTCAAAAACACCCCGAAAGCCATCGAGGTGGCTGAGAATTCGTAATTAAACCAGAGTGTCTCGAAGGCATTTAGAGAAGGGAAAATTCTGCATTTAAGGAGCCAGGAATATCCTGTTTCTGTTGCCATTTTATCCTTTCCAACTATGCAGATCTTTTCTAGCTAAAAATGAGCTGAAAATCTTCCCGCTTTCCATTGGTTAAGCCAACGACAATGAAAGGAGACAATTTGGCAGTAAAAATTCTATAACAAATTTGTCTTTCTAGCTCCTATAGCCTCCAGGATCTCAGCATTCATCTAGGCAAACAGACAACTGAAATTACTTGGACCCTCTCTGATCTGAGATCATGGCTGCGACTCTTGCTAATGTCGTTGGTACAACACAAGTCTCCTTGCCAAAAAGTTCACTCTGCAGAGCCAAGCGGAGGTGCCCGGCTCTCTAGTGGTGGCCTCTTCAGTTGCCTTTCATTGTTTCCTTCTTGGCTTTCGAAACATTTCTATGGCAGTTGCTGTAACTATGGACACAGTTGCCCGGTCGTTTCTCTAGGACCAGGATTGACCCCTCAGGCAGGGCTCAGTGTGTGACAGCTAACGCCCCACCAACGTCAGCATCCTCATCACCATCACCGTCATCAGCACCACCTACGACTGCCTGCCTGCCTGTCTGCCTACGTAGGGCTGCCGCCTGCCTTAGAGTCTTCTTAGCCGACGCAGCAACTTTGTCAACAGCCCACACTTAGCTGCCTTCTCCCTCTCTGTGTGTGTATAACGGTGTCCTTAGCTAACCAGATACCCTAACTTCTTAGCTTTCGCCAGTGAAAACTCCTCAGTTGTCTGCAACGATTCTTTCTCAGCTTCACTTGAGTGAAAAAAGTGTATCAAAGCCTCGTTCAACTGGCAGGACGAAATCGCGCCCTTGTTATCCCCGATTTTTTCTTCTTTCTGTTGCTTTTTTGTTTTCTACTTCTTGTTTTGTTCAACGTAATAAAAGCAGCAACGGCAAAGGCACGTAAAATGTTTTGTCGTTTGTAATCTATTTACACAGCGAGCGAAAAAACGAGAAGAAAAAATATTAAAAGAGGAAGAAAAGAAGTGGGGAGGGGAGGGGTCGGAAGGAGGAAAAGGTAGAGGAAGAGGAAGATCCCTTATATTTTTTCAAGAGCAACCAAACACGCACCCAGAGGAGCGACAGGACAAATCTGTGTACATGAAAGGCCAGGATATGGAGCCCCCAGTTGATGGGTGACGACTGACGGCGCGTCCTCGCCAAATTCGTGCTTCAGGCGAGCAAGTAGGAAGCGGAGGCGGTGGCAGGGGGAACAGACACTCTGTGTGGACAAATAAAAAGCGAAATGAAAGCACATGTGTCTCTGCCCCCCCCCCCGGCTGGTTTCCCTCCAAGCGCCCGTCGCCCTGTCCAGGGCAATGGCGAGATGACGCCGCCACTATCACTGTCACTGTCTGTCTGCCGGACGCTGCTGCCTGGCAAAGGCAACAAAACAACAGCGAAGACAGCTTGCCGGGCTGCGCGTTTTGCTTTTTATTTCCTACGGTTTACCTTGGGCTGCTTGTTGCCCTTTTTCCCCCCCAACTTTTCCCATTTTTTCGCATTTTTTTCCCCCCATTCATTCATTCATTCACATTTCATACCGCTGTCCTTGCCTTTGCCTTTGTCGTTGTCGTTGTATTCATTACATTTTTGTTTTTTTCTCTCTCTCTCTCTCTCTCTCTCTCTGCTCTTGCTGTGAAGCGTTGGCTAATCACACCCGGACAGCCTCAGAGCAGTCAAGGCACCTTGGTACAAAGTGAATTGGAACAGCGCAAGTCCCCCAGGCTGGGCGACAACCCTAGACCAGTGATCGGCCACAGCTGCATTGATCTATTCGTCTTACTGTTGCTGTTCCTATCAGTTTTCTTCTTCATAATTTTATTTAATTAACTTTCTAGTTGATCAAGCTTCCTTCCTGGGAGGAAAAGTCTTCGAGCTGCCTGGTACAGTCAGCACCTGGTACAGTCAGCAGCTGGAAATCAAAGCATCTTTGTTGCAATGTGCTGCCAACACAATTGGGTGCCCCCTTATGACAGACGGACTAGCTGGACTGACTGACTGACTGACGGACGGACTGTTATGTTAAACTGCCAGGCAATATACGTTTGTATATGTACACACACACACACACACACACACACAGGCACATGGAGGATGAAAGCAGGAAGCAGGCAGCAGGCAGCAAACTCAAGCTCTGCATGGCTGAGGCTGTGGTTCGCATCCTGTATCTCTGTATCCTGTATCTGTAGCTCGACGACTGACTCTGACTCTGACTGTGACTCTGACTGTGATTGTGACGTTGGTGTTGGTGTTACTGATGGTGTTGGTGGCTGGCTGGGTTGGGTGGGTTGGGTGTCCTGGGCTGCTATGTGTTATGTGGCCGCTTGTGCCGTCGAGTGTTTGGTAAATAACACGTTCGTTGTGTCGCCGTTCTCATCGCCAGACACCATCAGGCAGGCAGGCAGGCAGCTGTACATAGGGTTGCTTTTCCAGCTTTTTTCAGGGTTGCAATTGCCATACACAGACAGACACAGCGTCGGACTGGGTGTGTCTGTGTGTGGCTGTGTGTGAGGCTCAGCTCAGTCGCATTATTAATAAACAAGGGCAACAACAGCAACAAAAACGCTCAAGTGAAGTGCCAAGCAAAGCCGCCATTATGCCAGACGCCCATCTACGTGAGCTGGTAACCCTGGCCAAAAAAAACAGCGGGAAAAAAAAAGGGAAAAAACAGGGAACAAGAAATGAGGAGTCGTAAGCATAAGCGCGACACGTGTAGCCCTAAAAATCTCCGCCCTTCATCGTTCCGGCAGTTTTTGACTTTTAATGAAATGGATACGGATGCAAACACACACACACAGGCACACAGGCACATACACTTACGTTTACAGTCCACACACTACACAGCCAAGTGGCAGTGCTTAAGGCTTCAAGTGTCGATTTCAGTTACTCGAAATGTTTTTAGTCTACACATATGGCCACATCCACACACACACACACACACCCCTTGACACACACACACACACAGAGAGGCTACATCTGGGTGTTGCCGTAATACACTTGAGAGCATAATTTTATGCTGTTAATTAGTCGACATCCGCATTCAATGGCGGCATCCTGCCCGGCCCCGGCAATCTCCCCTCAACCTGCTCGGCTCTCCGGCTCTCCGGCTCTCCGGCTCTCCGGGTGTCCGGGTTTTGGCTTCAATCGTTCAACAGTTTTATGATTCCCGGCATTGTTTTGTGCATCAATTGGCTGTTGGCCTGGATGATGTCGATGCCGCTGCTGCTTGCCGTAGCCGATGCACTCACACATGTTGGTGCTGTGGAAGGACCAAGTGGCAAGGACTTTAAGTAGATTAGAGAACTTCCAGTTGCATTAATTAGCGCAAACGTTTCGCATTAATTGTGCGGTGAAATAAAACGTTGCCTACTCTCGGGCGCAGCTCAGCGAAGCCACCCAATGCGAAATTGAATTGGATGACTGTGGAGGCCTGGAGGCCTCGGATAGCTGGATAGCTGGATGCCATGAATGACTGGATGATTAATGATAAATTAGAGCCGCCTCTGAGGCCAATTATAATTGCCGGCCACTTGCCGTTAAGCGATCAAGCGTTGATACCGCTTCGCATAACGTCTGACCATCAGTCAGTCAGTCAGTCTCCCCCCTTGTAAGCTAATCAATGAGCAGTAAAATGCAAAAGACTGTTGGCCTGGTGCCTGGTGGCTGGTGGCTGGTGGCTTGCGCAATTGTTGTGGCAATTTGAAAACCACATTTTCGCTGTTTTATCTCATTTAGAAGCCGCAAAAGCCATCAACAGTCGGGTTACATAAGTTTCGACCGCAATTTAAGGGGCCATTAAAGTCGCCCCCGATTACACTGTCGCAGGTGTAAAAATAATTGTAAAAGTTACACACAGAATTGGTAATTAAAAGACTTAAAACGAGCTGAGACGGCTTGGCCAACACCCTGAGGAGCTGACAAGACCTTTGAAGGGGAAGGAAAAATCCCTGATTCGATGAGCTGAATTGGGGAAAAAGTTTCCAACTACCGAGATCACATGGTGGCTCCTTCTAAGCCGACTGTCTGTGTCTGTTAATTTCCTTCAAGGTAATTGCTATTCACTTTCAAGAGTTGAAAAAGAAAACGAGAAAATTCAAAGAGACGACAAGGAGAGAAGAAATTTTGACATTTCTCAAGATATTTTCGTTTGGCTGCGCCGGCGTTTTCCACTTTCTGTTGTTTTTGACATGACAGGCGAGCGATTTTAATTAACTGCCAGTGTCGGGGCTACCGCACTGCCAGTGCCCCTCCTCCCTACAGGCCCAGAGCTAGAGAAACAAAGCGAGGAGCAAATGTAAAAGGCAGGAAACAGAAGTAAAAAAGTAGTAGAAGCGACAGAGGCGCTGCTATGGCGGCCAAAAAGAAAAATCCCCTGCAGCTGAAAGTGCTTTTTGGGCGGTTTTGTCAAAGCTCAGCCAGGACCTGGGCCCTGGGCAAGGACTGCTGAGTAAATGGCAGGGCAGGAAGGAGGTTGTAGGAGGTTGAAGGAGGTTGGAGGCTGCACATTGTTGGCTGCTTTTGTTTGGTGTTTGTTCAAAAGATTGTTTTGTTGTTAAGCTGCAGCAAGGAGAGTGAAAAACGAAGGCGAAAGCCAGGCAGCGACAAAAATGTGGAAAAAAAGGTAACAAGAAAGGCGGCCATTTTGGCCAAGTCAGAGAGCCAACAGCCTAGGGAAGCCCAGGGAGCCCAGGGAAGCACGAAAGAGATGAGAAGATTAACAGTTGAAGGCAGCTGAGGCGTGAATATGGGCGCTGCTAACCGTTATCATCTAACCGAGCCCCAACACTTTCCCCCCTCGCCCCCCGCTCCACCAGGCCAACAGGCCACCCAGGACCCCCAACAAACCTGGCCTGAAAGTGGAAAGCAAAAATCAAAACCAGAAAACAACAAATAAACGGCAACCGAAATGCGGTTTTTCAATTGACCAACGTAGACGTCTCCCCTCCCTCAGCTTAATTAATTCGAGGATAATTAGATTGCCTTGAGCCTGAAGCTTTAATTAAAAAATTTCCCTTTCAAGGCAGCAGCAAAAGGATCTGCGAAGCCCCTTCGATGATCCAGTAGAAGGCGCGACTGTTGACCGAATGCATATGCCGACTTCTAGGACTGTAAAGGGTGGCTAAGGCCTTCCCCACGCCCCCCCAAGCAGTTTCAATTTCAATCTCAAGCTTCTACACACACAGATACAGATACAGATGCCTGTGTGTGTGTGTGTGTGTGTGTGTGTGGGCACAAAAGGCGTTCTAATTAGAGGGCTAAAAATTCACGCAGCACTCAAGGCACCCACAAGCAGACAAACCCACACACACAGCCACACACAGAGAGAGACATTTCTCCCCCACACACACACACACACACACCTATATACATAAATAAATAAATATATAAGTGCACGCGTGTGTGTGTGTGTGTGTCTGTGTGGGTATGAGGAATGCGGGGCGTAAATTCTTCAATTTAATAACTGACATCCGGAGGCGGTGATGATGAACCCCTGGGTACACACACACACGCACACACACTCACACACTCTGTCAAGGCGCTATAGAATGGCAATGGCAATGGGAATGAGGAATGAGGAAGGAGGAACGAGTCCGAGTGGCGGCAACTCAGACGCTTCGCTCTGTTTGGGTGATGCTGCTATGAAGGCGCAGAGGAGGGTAGAAGCAAGGCGAGCGGGGCGAGCTGCCAACAATAAGAATAAGTTGAAAGGGACTTGGAAAAAAAAAAAGGAAGAAAGAAAGAAAGAAAGAAAAAATACCAAACTGTAAAGGACTCGCTTGACGAATGGTTGACACGGACAGCAGCAGCAACAGCATCAGCATCAGCAGCCCTGAGTGGTCCTCTGTGTGCGTCTGGCAAACATTTTTCGGTGGTTGCTTTTGCCGTTGGCACAATGGCCAGGCCAGTGGGTGGTGGTGTGGGTGTAACGAGGGGAGGCAGGAGGAGTTTTGGGATATTTGAAAATATATTGGGGCGTTGCGACACAACGGAAATGAGACGTTTAATTTACATTTACATAACGCCAATGAGGGGGAGTGAGTGAGTGAGTGAGTGAGTGAGCTGAGGTGTTGCGTAGTGTTGAGCAGTTTGCGAATGTAAATGACAGACAAAGTCGAAAGGAAATGGAAAAGATGATGAAAGATGTGACAACAACAAACGTCATAATGACGATGATGATGACGACGATGATGATGATGATGTGTGTCGATGGCCAACTGACAATTGAATGGCAACACTAGCAAAGCATGTGGTGACTGTACCCAGGCCAGCTTCATGCATTTTGTATGCCTAGACCAGCTGCTTATGGGAACAATTTATCAGTGTGTGTGTGCGGGGGTGTGTGTGTGTGTGTGTACAAGAATGTATTTGTATTTCCGGTGCTTAAGACAAATTTTAAAACGATGCTCATCAATCATTTAAGTGTATTTCCTGTCTCACTTTGTGTGCCAGTGCCCATGTGTGTGTGTGTGTGTGCCTGTGTGTGTGTATTAGTAGCCGCAACAAAATGGCCGACAGCATAAAGGACAGCACAGGACGGCATAGGACGGGACAGGACTGGACTGGACTGGACAGGACGAAAGCTTATTAATATCCCATAAATTGTGGCTCCAAAATTATTTCCCTCTGTAAATCTACCAGCCTGAGTGGCTGTGTGTGTGTGTGTGTGTGTTGATGCAATTAATTCAAGTGAAAGTTTCGTAGGAACGTAACGAGCATATTTACATAACAGCTTGCTATGGTTGCCCTCGGGGGGCAAGTAGGGGTTAATCGTTTGTTAAACATTGACTGTACAGACTGGCAACAGTTATCTCCCCCTCTCTTCCTCCCCTCTCTCTCCCCCTGACTCTGCTGTAGTTGTAGTAATTGCAGCTCCTTGGCAGGAGCCCCGCCTGCCTGCTTGCATAAGAGGATTTGCCATTAAGGCAGAGAGAGAGAGAGAGAGAGAGAGAAAGGGGGGTTAAAGACACAAAACACATCGATGCATCAATCAATTGACATCTTGGTAAACCAAACTGAAGTCCACCAAAGTCAAATGGACCCTGAACGGTTGGCTGCTTCACATCTGTTGACCATCAAACCATCTAGCTGGGCAGCCCCAAGTGCTTTCTCCAAACAGATCTCTGTGGGGTGTCTTAAAGTTAATTTTTCTCAGGCCTTCAGAGTTTACAATAAAAATTCCCTATTGTTCGATCCTTCGTTCTTGAAGCCATAACGGTGCCTTGGTGCTGTGTGTTGCCCACTTCTGATGGATTTAAGCGAGTAATCAAGTCGTAGCTGCACTGCCACTCATAGAAGCACCATTGCTAGTCAAATCTTGTCATTCAAAATCTCCACAATGGCTGATTGCTCTCCTGTAATCGCTAGGCGGCCAGAAGGATATGAAGAGGAGTGGGAGAGAGAGAGGATGCTGAGCGCATACGTGTGTCCAGTTGGTCTAATGAGGCAGCCAAACAAACTATTTGTAACTTTTTGCCGACGCCCAATTAGTGACACTCAAATAGCACAAACACAACAAGGACCGACCAACGGCCAAGGAGCAGTCAATGGCCACCCCACCAACCCCATCGACCAACAGCAGAAAGATCTCTTGGCCACAGCACTTAGAAAATTGCGCCATAATCAGCCGCAGCCGCAGCCATAACCAGAGCTGGAGCTGGAGCTGGAGCTGGAGCAGCTGCAGTGAAAGAGGTTTTGACTGAACGAGCCTAAAGTCAACAATGGATTGCCGGTCGACTACTAGATGGTGGCCTCCTCGTCGGGTGGGAGGCTCGGAGGGGGAAGAGGACGATAACAAAAGCAAATGCCAGACCAGCTCAGCAAAAAGTGCTGACGGTGACAGCTTACTTTATTGGCAAAATCAAATCAACATGGCATTTGCATGCGGATGCCAAAGATACAACCTTCCTGGTGGTGATGGTGGTACCACCAGCATCACCAGCATCAGACAACATCAGGCAGCTGCAGTCAGAGTCATTCACTGGGGCAGAGGCAACCAATCTGCAAATATGATGAAATGGGCCATAGCTGGCTACGACCAGCGGCCAAGTGCCTGGTGGCAGGTGGTAGATGGCAAGGAGGTAGGCAAATCCATCGTCTCCAGCTTCATCATCATCATCGTTGTCGTTGCCGTCGTCGTCGTCGTCGTCGTCTGCGCTAAATGCAAGTCAAACACAAGCAACACGGAGCGCCAAAGGGGATCAACGGAGGCAACAACAACCCAATGCCAGAGCGGAGAAGCATCAGGTCTATGACTAAAGGGTTTGTGTGTTGCTCTTACACTGCAACAAAACAAAGACCCAAGAAAACCCACACAAAAAGCATTTCAAATGGATCAACTAATCGTTGCTGTCTTCAAGTGTAGTTTAGGGGGAGAGGGGGGGAGAAGCGAATTTCCCAACACTGCATTGCTGCTCAAGTGCACAAGCGTCAACAGCAGCGAGCAACGAGCGAGGAATGAACGACGAATGGCAAATGGCAAATGGCGAATGACGAATGACGAACGACAAGCAACGAGTGGGCTCCAGTGCCTGGCAGCCATCTTTTCGAGTCACTTGAAAAGAGTCACAGTCATTCACATGCATTCAAGTGGCCACCAGCCGCACCACCAGCCGCCCCACCAAGGCACATCGCATTGCTGACTTTTCTTGCATTGACTGCGGGGGCTACCAGTTGCCACTGCAGTTGGGCATGACGATTGTGGTTCATTGTGTGTTTGAGGGGGGAGGCCGGGCGAGTTTCGGATACGTAGGAGACGAGACGAGACGTCAGCAATTTGGGGGCTGTTTTATTTATTTGTCGTCCTCGTCCTGGTCCTCGTCATCAGGCCGCCATTGCCATTTCCATTTCCATTTCTTCTTTTTTTTTCCCCTGTTGAGCCACTGCCAAGGGTTGCTTGTCGGCTTCTATGAGATGAGATTGCAAAAAGGTCTATAAAGGTGGCACCGGAATGGGGACGGGAGGGGGGAGGGGGGCCGTGTGTCTGCCTTGGGGGGTTGACTTGACGGCTTGGGCGCGCACTTGACGCGTTTTATAATTTCCGCAAATACCAAACGACTTAATTTGCGGATATTTCCGTTCCATTCCGTTCGGATTTGCACGACTCGAGTGCTAAGCAGGTTTTTCCGATGCTCGGGTGGGGCAGGCGCTGGCTTAGCCAACATTGTTGTGGGCTTATTGGCGAGGCCTGTTGCAATGTGCGTAATTAGAAAGGCACAAAGGCCGATGGAGGAGGAGGAGTCAGAAGTACTTTTACATGCCGGAAGGCAGGAGAAATAATATAAAATAATTTCCCCATAAGATTATTGCTGTCTCTGCCACAGTTGCTCTTCTATCATCTCGCCTACACCAAGCAGTTCTATCGATAAAGCAGTCTCCACACAGTAACCCATCTGACCTAGGTTTTCTACACCTGGAAGAGTTTCTACTCTCCATAGGGAGTTCAATCCATTAGCTTTCTACAGAGGGAACCTTAGGAACTGCAATTAACTAATTTTCGAGGAGATTTGTGTGGTTAGAGGCCAGGGAACACCACAATGATTGCTCGGTTAAGCGCCAATTTCAACAGCTTGACAAACCGCAGGGCCTGCAAGTCCTTAAAACATTTTGAATCCCTCAAACCCGGTGAGGCAGAGCGGCGGACTCAGGATATTCGGAGACTAATCAACATAACATTTGCATTTTCTGCTTCGTTGACTTCGTTTGGTTTTTTTTTTCTTTTTTTTTTTTTAATAAAGTGCAAGTCGAAGCCTGAAGAGTTGGCAGTTCGCATAGGTGAGGTTGAGCCGAGGTGGTTTGAGGTGCAGCAGGCTAAAATCTTTTGTTTCTGCGCCACTCGAGCAAATGAGCACGAGGATGAGGACTTGCCAACAACTGACGACAACTGACGACGGTTTGTCACAAAAAAATCCCCCCGCCCTTCCCCAAACCAACCAACCAACCAGCCAACCAACATCCAACATCAATGACACTCACAAAGGCACGCACAAGCGACTGTGTGTGTGTGTGAGTGTGGATGGGTGTGTGTGTGTGTTGCTTTGCCGAGACTCATTTGCGGCAACTGTATGTGACAAGTTGGCAACCGCATTTCACCATATTGGCACATGTCCTTTGAATGGCAAACACATGCCGTAAGCTCCATGCCCCCTAGATCCCCCCTGGCCACCCCATTACAGACCGACCCACCTGAAAAGAAACTTAGAAACCATCGACATGCTTCACCCAGGTATCTATGCAGCAAAGTAAGCCCGGAAAAAGTCCATCTGTACCGGGCAAGCAGAGGCTGCAGGCTCTTCCGACATCAGAAGTGGTAAATTGTTGTGTTCAAGCTCGGCCATTAAATCCTGCCACTAGGCGGTGATACCTCAGTTGGTGCCTCAGTTCAACCTCTTTCCGTTGCAAGAAATGAAGTTTAAAGATCACTTGGACGAATGTCCTGGTTGGTCGTGATCTACACAGCACTGGACTAGTCGTTGCCTCTGGCCTAAGTTGCTTTGACTTACTTGCTTAGCAGTTGCCGTAATTATGCAGCCTGTGATGGCAAAACGCTGCAGAAGAGGATAAATTAAAAAAAATGAAGGGGGCGGAGGGAAGGAAGAGAAGAAAAATGAAAGGAAAAAATACTGCAAATACTGATGGCAAAAGTCATTCCAAGTAAACGCAACACACACGCACCCACACACATGCTCATCTACTTGACAGTTATTAAGCTAACGATGTTGAAATGCTTTTTGTCATGAGCATCATGTCAGACAACAACAACAGTAGCAACAACAGCAACAGGAGGAGCAACCACAGGACAACAACAACACCAAGATGAGCAAACAACAGACAGAGGAACGTGCCGTTTCGGTTTCTACGTTTCTATGTTTCTATTTCCATTTCTATTGCTATTTGTGTTGCTATTAACGTTTCTATTGCCACTGCTGCTGCCCATTACTCTGGGCTTTTATATCCTTTGTCTCCAGCCTCGACCTCAGCCTTCCAACTCAGCTGGGCCTGAGCTCAGCCTGAGCTGAAGCTTTAGCCACACCAGCCCAGTCCGCCCATCTCACTCGTCATGTCAGTCAGGCGTTTTCCTTTTTAAATTAGTTATTAATTAAAAAATCCAGGAATTTTCATCCTGATGGCCAGTGAAGGACTGAGAAATTCATTTTCATTTCAAAATGAGAAAAATCCAACTGTAAAGCTTGTCAAGATCACAAAACGTCTGGGCAAAATTATTCCAAAGCTCTAACCGTCGGCGGTCTAAACGTCGTTCCATCTATCTGTCTATCAATCCATCCTCACCTAAGTTAATCTGAAAGGATAATTGATAAATGGTTGATCCTCTATAAACCACTACACCATATAGCTGCCATTGAATACATTTCTCCTCGCCCTGCAAGCTTCAGCACCGCAAAACTCTTTAGTTACTTAAGGGAACTCAACACATATCCTTATGGTTAAACCTTAGACTCTTCTACATCTGTCCTCTGTCCTCTGAACACACACCGCTTGACCGATTTCTCCTGAATAAACTCCAAACAGTTTCCTTTGCCTCTCTCTGTTGTCCTCCAATCTCCGGTCTGTAGGATTTTGGCGTTATGGAAGCCATTTGTTGACCTTCAGTTAGAATCTAAACAATCTTTGTGCATCGTCAACACCACAGCGAGGACAAGGAAAATGGTTATTAAAAGGCAACAGGAAAAATCCGAAAGGAAAACTGGAAAAAACGCAGAAAGCGACGGTAAAAGTTTTACGGGCTTCTTGCTAGCTGCGCTCTCTTCATTCTTGTTGTGTTGTGAGGCAGAAACCAGTAGAAGAGCTAAAGCAGAAGCAGGAGGAGGAGCAGGGGGTGGAAGGCATTGAGGATGAGTCTCGGGGTTGTCATAGCAACGCAGCTAACGCGTCACTTTACGTGTCGAATTCTCGGGTGTCGGCAGCCATATTTGCTCTTATAGCGCTTTACTGGGTGGCTTCACTTTTTTGCAATATGCAGACGAACGGACAGACGGACAGAAGCAACTACCAAAAGCAACCCTCCTTTAACACACACAGGCACAGAG
>JAWNPV010000430.1:0-20360 GCA_035078785.1 Collessia kirishimana
ACTCATAGCTGTCAAATTTAACCATCGCAAGTGCAAACAAAGGAAATTGTTTTACCCCTCAAAGCGATACCATCAATATAAAACTGGAATCTCTCCAGACCTTCGGACTGCTTACTAGGCAAACCATAGCTGCCGTAATCTTTAATCTTAAGAAATTTCTATGTCCGTGAATGGGGAAATATTTTATAATATTTATAGACTCCTATCGGTGAGGCATGATGGTTGCCTTTCAAATATAATTTTAATTTATTAAGATCTTAAAACGAGGTGGACTTTTCTTGAAGTTGTAAACAATTATTCCTTGTAATATGGCAGCTATATGGCATAGTAGACCAGGTCGGAACCAATTGGAAACCACGAGGATTCGTTCGAAAGTAATTGAGCTTTGATTCTACCTTGAATAAACTTATAGATTTTAGCTACGAAACTTTAAGAAGATGTGCTTAAAAAAATCTATTTAGATGGCAGCTATATGGTATAGAGACGCTTTATAAGAATTAGGACAGCTTTACTGTTAGCTTAGGTCTTTTAGCTCCACAGATTACTGAGTTCTAGGTGTTGATACAGAGTGACAAATAGTTGAACTGTTGTGTCTTTAATTCTCATCATCTAGATCAGGAATTTAAATAGTTTATATAGTTGAAAATATTCCAAGCTACCTGTCTAAATTAATAAAACATTTCCATAGATACTCAGCCCTTGAAATAGAAATTTAATCTCTGGAAAACAATAAATGAAACTTTGTTGTGTGCCATATCGTACCGATGTACCGATGCGACTATACCGATACATGGGGATACGATCAACAGTCAGACTAAAGCTAAATGTTTTATTTATTGCATCATCTCCGTTACTAAGTGAGTGAGTGTTTGGTGCTAGCCACACTGTATACACATACATACATGTAACTTACATGGTTGTGCCTATACACACACGGCTGCCTGGTGTATACATACGCGTCACGTATACATACATGTGTAATTCTACATGCTTTTAACAAAGCTAAAGCTCCATTCTTCTGATATTTCTATATGCACTTTTAATTGAGGTGAAAGATCAAGACAGATCATCGGATACAACATTTCTCTAGAAAGAAATAAACAGCGAAGGGCAACGACGAAGCCTCAATACCCTTTGTCAAGAAACATTTATTAAACGACAACAACAATGATGGATGGATGAGTTGGCGATAGGTTATCTACACACCGAATAGCCAAGGCCACCCACAAGGGTTAAAGCAAAATCACATAATGAATAGCAACATGGGCAGCAGCAGCAGCAAATGGCACAACGAAACCTCCCACCCACACACACAGCGATCAGGAATACTTGCATGTAAAATTTATGTACGGAAATGCTTCCGTTTGTGTAAATATACAGTTGGTACGTAGGGTATAAAAAGCAGCCAGAGGGAAAGAAGAAACGAGAGCTTCGGGCGTATACACGTCTTCTCAAAGGCATTTTTCAGCAATGCCCGTGCGAGTGTGTGGGTATGTGCGTGTGTGTGCGTGTGTGCACAAAAAATAGCCCAAAATACAGCGCCAATGCGTCGCCTCGGTCGACGTCAACGTCAACGTCATTTCGCTTGTGGTTCTGCGTCATGTGAGTCAGCAACATCAACGCATTTGGCAACAATCGTTGCCGTTGCCGTCGTCGTCGTCAGCCAGCCAGCTAGCCAGCGAACCAACCAACCAACCAGCCAGGCAGCCAGCTAGCAGTTGAAATGTTGTTGCTGTCTGTTACGTTTTTGGCTAAAACAAATGACCAGCAGTAGCAGCAGCAGCGGAAGGGAGAAGGGTGGGGAGGTGGAGAGAAAGCAGAGAAGGAAAGAGACCAAAGACCCTAAGCACAAACGATCACACAAGGTGGGCGGACGGGCGACAGGGCAGATCGCCGCCGTCGCCGCAATGTTTAGAAAGAAAAACTTTTTCTTCATCTACGATTTTCATTGCAATTATCACCTTGTAAATGGGTTTGCAACTTTTCAAATTAATTTTTCTTTGATATTTTATCGTTGATAAAACTTGAAATTTATGCAAAATGACAGCCCAGGGGAATCCCCTGGATTTTTTCGTACATTTTGACAAATTCTCATATCGATCAACTGAAATTGATTCTAAATCTGTTTTAATTAATAATTCTGAAGCAATTTTGAATGATTCAAGGCAGACATGATAAATTTACAGTAAACAGCAGCAATGTGCAATGCATTAAAGTGGCTCCGCAACAGCACCTGGTAACAGGGCATTTTTAAAGCAAGCCCCCTTAAAATCTATCAAAAAAAGAGCACTGAAATGCAAAACATTTTGAGAAAAATTAGATAAAATTAATATTTTTTTAACCTGATTCCTAGGATTATTAGCCTGCCGCCAGGCACCCTTGTTCCCATTCAAGGTTACAACAGCAGCTTGTGCTATATAAATTTGAGAAATTAAAAAACAATTAGAGCTAACAGAAAATAACAATTATTGGTAGATTTGCCTGCTGTGGCGGATAGATTAGGTTTATAGCATCGTAATGAGTATGCAGGGTATCAAGCAGTCGTCCTGGCACTCACTAGTTGATGGCATTCTTGCTCGCTGCAAGCTGGGCGAGCAGAAAGTGCGAAGATTAAAGATCAGCATGAAGACCACAAAGGAGAGGACCAAGGAAGAGAACATAGTTTTGTAGAATTATTTTTAACATTTGTTTGCTAATGATTCGTTTGCTGTAAATGTTTGCCCGACACTTTCAGGTTTCACATAATTTGTTGCCGTTGTTGCTGCTGTTCGCTTGTATGAGTCAATGCACTGCAATATCAACAACATCAACGGCACCGGCAATGGCAACAGCATCAGCAACAACAACGATGGTTACAAACGTGCAAAATTTATTTCTAGACATTTTGTGTTTTTATTAAAGAGTTAAAAATACCAGCTACTTGGCACCAGCATTTGTCTCTGCCACCGCACTTGCCTGAGATCTTTGGCCTACTGTTGTTGCTGCTGTTGCTGGTGTTGCTGCCACCCACGCTGTACAGTTTTCTGGAGGAAAACAACAGCAGGAAAAATACTTTTGCTTACACAAAAATGCATTTTTATTGACTTTCGACCATTGTTGTTGTTTCTTGCACGTTCCGCTTGTCAAAAATGTGAATGAATTTCCCTCCATTCGACCAATCTTGCCTGCCTGCCTGCCTGGCTGCTTGGCTGTTTGGCTGCCTGAAATACTACGCCGTAGTATCTGTGCAAGCCCAATGTGGGCCAGAAGCACACATACCCCCGCATACACACATGGGCATTTAACAATAAACTCTGTGCGAACTTTTCGCCTGAATAGCATTTAGTGTTCTCGTAGTCATAAATCAAATGTCTAGACTAATTGCCATAACAAATGCCATAACAAGGCGATTTCATTCATACGATCCCCCGGGCATGTGCCTTTTGGAAAATATTTGTGTTTAAATATTGATCGACCATCAAACGGGCATTTAGCAGCCTTTAATTATGTCTATATTGAGTCTTCTCCGCAGATTATTGCCTTTCTCACACCGAATGATGATCCATGATGGCCATTGTGTATTCTATATGGTTATGTATGCTAGATCGGAATGATCTTTAACAGATATACGGATGCCTATGGAAGCAGTTCAGCTCTCCAGCTGGGTCTAGTATATTATTCATCTTAGATCTTTAAACTGTATAAAATATTTCAACAATAATGATGCCATCATTGGACTTTTGCTAATCAGTTATTAT
This sequence comes from Collessia kirishimana, assembly GCA_035078785.1. Classification (NCBI taxonomy): domain Eukaryota; kingdom Metazoa; phylum Arthropoda; class Insecta; order Diptera; family Drosophilidae; genus Collessia; species Collessia kirishimana. The sequence continues at coordinate 3,738 of JAWNPV010000430.1, forward strand.
TTTTATAGAATTTTCCACCTAGTAGATCGTTCCTTTGATCTCTTAGTTTGTAGTTCATTTGACCTTAGAGTTTTCCTAGTTTAATTTATCTTATAACCAACTGATGGACCAAGGGAGACCCCCATTAGGCGATCAGTTGAGTGTTATGATCACCAATCTGCTGTCATTTCCATTAGGGTTTACTAAGATAAATCTTCCTCAGAGTTTTTCCAGATTTATGATGTTGAACAGTCGACCCTTTATAGTGTTTGAATATTTTTACGATGTGGAATTTTATTTTTCTCCTTCAATTCTGAATATTTTTTTTTTTAATTTGTTTTCTTGTTGGTTAATAAATAAAAAATACTTTTGACCCAGATGTTTTAGACTTTTCATGGTCGAACTCTTCTCTCTTTCTCTCTCTCTCTTTCTTTCGCGCTGTCTATTGCCATAATTGATTAGTGCAAAGTGTGTGCGATGTGTCTGCTTGATGACGTTGTTCTTGCTGTTGTAACTTCGATAGGCTGTATATAGAAATTATATATATTTTTTCAGATGATTTAGCAGGCAGAAAATGTTAAAATGTTAAATGTGAAATCAAGCGAAGAGCAATGGCATTCGCCAATTAACGTAAATTTCAATTAAAATGTGAAATTTTCGACACAATTTCATGTAAAAATTCTTCTCTCAGATGAAAATGTTGTGCAAGGAAAAATGTTTCAACTGAAATGATCTGACTTTGCAAGGTGACGGCCAGGCTAGGCCAGGCAAAGGGATCATTGGCGAGTGGCGACTAGTAAATGCGGAGTGAAAAGAGTGTTGGTTAATGACGGGAAAGCCAAGGTGGAGGCAGAGCAAATGGGGACAATTATTAAACACTGATTTTGATTATCACATATTATTGCAGCCTGTGTGTGTGTGTGTGTGTGTGATGTTTGTTTTTATTTTCATTCTTTTGCTTTTGTTTTCTTTTTAAACACACAGAAAGCACACAGGGGCACACACAGCGCCTGTACATTAATAAATATTTATAAAGCCTGCGAGAATAGCAAGTAAATTAGCTGCTTGTATGCTAGTGTGCGTGTGCGTGTGTGTGTGAGTGTGTGTGAATCTTGTTTTGGCGATGGTCTGGTCTGATTATTTTTTTCAGCTATTGTTATGCTGTCGCTCGTCTTCGTCTTCGCCCCTTCTCTTGTGCTGCATTTAAATTTCATTTTATTTTTACGCCAGTAAATAAAACTGGCGCCAATGACAACAGTACATCACATCACTTCACAGTCTCGCCAGAGCAGGTGCAACAACAACAACAACAACAGCAACAACAATCACAACAATGGAGCCCCCACCTGATAAAAGCTGAGCGTCGTTAGCGCCACTTATCAGGCCCGGCACACAGCATAGTCGCAGCTGTCCCTCCGCCTGGCACTTGGGGGACTGCCTAATGGGCGGGGTTTGGTGGGGGGTAAAGGCAAAAGCATTTCACGTGTATTTAGTTAATTAGTTTACTGTCGTTTAATATTGATTTTCGTCTGGCGCTGTGTTTTCGCTATTTCTATATTATATTTTCACCCAGATAGGTGGGGAAAGAGCTGATAGCACCCAGCGAACGATAAGAAATTATGATAAATAATAATCGACACGAATGTTGAGGGAGGCAATCAATTGAATTTATGGTAACATTTGGAGACGAAGCATATAGATACACCCATCATCATAGGTAGGCAGACACTCTAGGCTCAAACCAGTGGGCGCGTAAGAGAGGGAGAAAGAAACACCAAGTGCCGCTACCACTTTAGTTTACCTACCTGGTAAGGCAAAGCTTAGTGGTCCGTACTGGTGTTACCTAGGCAAGAAAACGTCATGAGCTCTAACACTTTGGTGTGCAAAAATATGATTTTGTTTGTAACTGATCAACCCATGATTAAATGTCTACCAACCACCCATATCTTAAGGATCTAAACGCTTGGCTTGGCTGAAAATATTGATCTTAATATTAGTCAAACTATGATGATGACTTTAGCCAATACCAAGCTGAATACCTGAATAGAAAATAGCTCTCCTGCTTTCCTGGTTTAAGTAGAACTTAAAAGCTTCGATTATGACAGTCTAGGCTACCAAGCAGCTTCTTTTTAATCAGAGAGGGAACTCTCTACAGTGTTAGACTAGATGTTGATAGCTTGGGCTGCCACTAGAACAGTCACCAAATGAAAGGATCCATTTTAATTAATTTTAATAAGTTTCCAGCATCCTAATATTGGAAAATCAATCTCCACTGTTGCCAGCATCTAAAAATTAAAAGATCAATCTTTGAAAATTCCCAATCAGCTTATGTCTACTGCCTATCAGCACCTTAAAGCAGGAAGATCGATTAGAAAAAACTTCGCAAAGCCCAAAGCAAAAGAAATTAATCTGATGAAAATTCCCGATCATCCAAATACGTAGATACGCCTTAGCTGTATGTACTGTGGCGTGTCCCGATCGAGAGTAGGGTATGTAGAAATATACCAGCGTCGTCTTATTCAGGCGAAGCATTTTATACCATAATTTTGATCGTTCACTTTGGGTTTGGTTGGTTCTAGCTCGTTTCATTTTGTTGGCGCCGGCGCCGTCTCCGTCACCGTCACTGAGAGCTTTACATTTTTTATGAGTGGCGCCAAAAGTTTTAGCATAATTTACGTCTTTCTTTCCGTTTGCTGTTTGCCGATTCAAGCATTCGTTTGGTAATTAAAATATATTAATAATTTAACGCGTCGAGTCTTCGATTTGCATGCGATTTGTGGCATTTTGCGAAGGCGACAGCAAAGGCGCTTGCGATCGCGAACACGATGGCACGCATCCGACTGTCAACCATCAGCAGTCAGCAGTCAGTAGTCAAGATCTTGGCTAATGAAAAATAAGGCTATAAAATTCAAGTAGCTGCCTCTTTCATCAACCTGATGAGGCCACTCAGATGTCGTACGTAGTATCCATGGACCATAGCATACCATGGTATATGCGACACATTCCACTGGGTGTAGCAGCATCGGTCACATGTCACCACGACTTCCCAGGCCCCACGACAGCCCAGGGAGACCAGCTCACAACTTTGTCGCTGCCTTTTTCACAGTCCCGTGTCGTGTTCAACATGTCTTTGCTTTGCATTTGTAATTGGAAACGCTGCGAAAAGCGTTCTCCTCTCCCATCCTCTCGAGCGGATGAGAAGTGTGGCGCCAGGCTGCCAATACTGGGAATTTGCGATCGCACCCAGCGGTTTCAAATCTTCGCTGCCCACGCCAAACTGTAATATAAAACATCCGAAAGGAATGCTGCCTCAGCACTGATCGTGCAGAGCGTACATGTTCAACTCTGCTCAACAGTTTTCCCTTTGGAAAACCTAATCAATGAGATGATATTGAATGGAAAACTATTTATACACAGACATTTGCATTAAGGCGCATTCATTGTGGTGTCGTCAATGTCATCGATGTTTATGGATGTTTATTTAGCCAACGCATCGGCATAGTGGCATAGCGGCAACTACAAATCAATCAGAGCGCTATAGTCGAGTATATATTCTCGATGAATTCAACTGTAATTGCTTTCATATATAGGCATTGAACATTTGACTTGGCGCCAGGGGCCTGACAATAAGCACAAGCACAAGCACTCGCCCTCGTACGTATTGCACTTTAGCTGAGATCAATTCATCGAGGTCTGCCTTCTATATATTCAACCCACTGAGGAAAACAATAGTACAAGCTGCTGCATACACTTTGCTCACTTTGCCGAAGGTTTTACGAACTATTTGAAGTTTCGTTTCTTGATTGAACCCTTTATTTTAGCCCTTGACATGATATTTTCAGTGTTGAAAAATCCTTTAATTTTTTGAATTCTTGATATGCAAAGCACAGTACGTTTAAGGGGCTTCGGACGTGCAAAATTTTATCGCAAGGGCACCTCACAACTGATGATCAGCGTTGTACAGCAAACAAATATCAAGAATGAAATCATTTCTGACCAGTAAATCAATCAATTATTTTAGTTAATTAGTTAACACATCAATTGGTTATGCTACAACGATAGTTTTGGACGACCTTTAAGGTTGGCAAGCGTAACCAGGAAAAAACTTCATATTGAAAATGTCAATTGGTATTTAAAAAGCCCAAAAGTGATGTGAGCACAGTATAAACAGAACAGACCTCGCATCAAAATCTATTGAGGAAATGCATTTCACCATAATAAACAGCAAACTAAATGCTAAATTTGGTTTACCAAATTCTATGCCATTCGCCAAACGTTCACCAAATTCGTTCGATGGGGTTGTCAAGCACTGACGTAGAGAATCTATATATTTCCTGATCATAATCCCACTGGAAATATCAATATATTTTATGATTAGTTGCGTAGGTTTGTCATGTCTTTTGAGCTTGTTAAAGTTTCTTAAAAAATATGTATTTCAATTAAGACTTAAATTTATTTATTTTATGGATTTTTTTTTTTTAATTTTTTCTCTACAGTTACCGAATGTCAATTTGGCAAAAATCTACGAGAATTAGGCTCGACCTGGTATGCAGATTTGGGACCTCCATTTGGTGTTATGTACTGCATTAAATGTGAATGTGTGGCGGTAAGTTCAAGGACTAAATTTTATTGAGTATTTTAATTAAATATTTGGAGAATTTTCCACCATTAAGTAAGCAACAAATAAAGCTCTTTGATCCAGCAAAAGCTGCAGGCATTTTAACAGAAATCTTCTCAAAGAAATGGCATTAAAGGATCGTTACTCCTTACTTGTTTTACTACCAGCACCTTGGGCAATTCTAATTAAAATACATGTCAAATACTCAATGCTAAATGTCTATATACCCATGTAGAGACCTGCTGGTCTACATCAACTGCTTGCAGCGCAAATTAATAAAAAAATTAGGCTTTCAAGAGGACTTTATGCATGTCTACCTAGACGTATCGTATATTTAGCCAGACCGATAGAAGATTTATTTTTCTGATAGACGTACCAACTAATTGACTAACAACAGTCAGCCTTTTGCTGCCAAAAAGTTTGCTACAAAAATCAAGAAATAAATATATTTAGAAACAGATCTACATAGATATATACACAGATATCCACTGTGTAGCAGAAGAGGAGGAAAGATATTCGTGTTATGCGTAAAACAAATCAGTTGAAATCGCTGAGACACGAACAAAAACAGAAACAGAAGTAAAAGAGCTCATAATTAATGGTACTTTTACGCATGATTAATATCGATTTTAAAGATCTTTTTTATTATGGATTTGAAGAGTGAGAGAGGGAGTTAGAGGAAGAGAGGAAGAGAGACAGCTGTATGCTTATATAAGCTTTATACTCATACAGACATAGAAAGAAATTGCCTTACGAGCACATGAATGGATGGATGGATGGATAGACAAAGAGACTGATAGACCGATAGACAGATGGCGCGACATGAAAGCTAAAGAACAGCAACCAAATAAACACTGTACAGTGTATACGTAATATACACAACAACAACAACAACAACAGCATCAGCAATAATAATAACAAAAAAACTCAGTCAACATTCCAAATGATCTTTTTCTATCTTTTTTTTTTTTGCATTTTTTGTCTGCTTGCTGTTTTTGATAGAATTACCCAGAAGTAGGAGAGTAAAATCTTCATTGCCGTACGTAATTACGTATAAAATACAGCAAGAGAAATGACAAATCCCAAGCGACAAATAAAAATGTCGCACTTGTGTCCTCGTTCAAGTTCTGCGTTCAACAAACACGAAAACAAACCATCCAACCAGCGAACCAACCAGCCATCCGTGTAGCCATCTAGCCAACCTACTACATAGAACACACTCTGCATACATATGTATGTAGATAAGCACTACACTCATCTACATGTGTATGTAGATAAGCGTATACACATGTAGAATACGTATGTAGAGGACGAGGCGAAAATTAATTGGCGCCAATTTCTTGGCGTTGTACTTCTGTTGTTGATAGTCTGCCATCAACCAGACAGACGCAATCCAGACCAGACCTCGCCACCCCTCTTTAATACTAGATATCCATCTATACATTTGTCTATATACATATATCCACATCGATTCATATCTGGAGACGCATATATCAATTAAAAATTAATACGTTTCATGCCAAGACAAGGATCTCTGATCTCTGATGATCACTTAACAGGATCATTTTCTGTCTTGCTTTCTGTCTCAAATAAGTTTGACCTGTAGGACAGTGAGAGACAGAGATGAGGAGGGAATGAAAGAGAGGGAGAGAGAGAGAGATAGTAGAGATCAACTGCTTTTGTATAAAATAATTATAATTAATGTGCGCCGTAAGCCTTTATAAATGAGCACATCAAAAACTTTTTCAAAACATGCTGCTGTTGAACTTTAAGCACCGACAGCGAAAATTCATTAAAAACGAATCACGACGAAAAGCAGGGACAGTCGCCGCCACACACTTGGGATGCCGCACCAATAAAACTGAATAACAAACGAGAAAACAGGCGGCTATGTCAAGACCTCCATACCATTCACTCTATTGTCAATAATAAATTGCTCGATTGCGCCTGCCTCGAGGTCACTTTAAAGATTAATTTACATATGCAAAGCCGTAGCTTTCAATTGCTAGCAGCGCTTGATTTTCTGTCTTCTCACACCATACAAAGACTTTGGCCATTTATCGTTGTATCGTGTTTTCTATAGTGTATTAATATACTCTTAGAATCAATTAGAAAAGCCCCATAGCTTGGTGTCGTTGTGGAGCCGCCTAAACATACCGTGCAACCTGACACAAACGTATAAAACTCTGTCTGACTTTAGTATTTCCGCTCTAGTTGTAGATAGCAGTAGCTATTCAAGATAGCCAGATGGCGCAAATGTACCTATTGGCAGGCTAAAACTGCTGAGACTAATTACCCCAAGGTGGTCAACCAATTTGACATGAATGTTGCCTTAATCGTTGAACCACTTCTGCCATTCAACAGTAGGAAAGTATTTCCCCAAACACTAGACAGTGTAACCTGCCTGACAGAATCATTATGCCGATTCTGAGAAGGGCATGAAAGGAAAATAAACATAAAAGAGATAACCAACAGCTCACAGAGTGACACACAGGCGCACACTGAAAATAACACAACAGATAAAACAAAACACAAAAATAGAAAACACAAAAAACAAAAAAAAATAGAAAAAATAAATTTAATATAATTAAAATTATACGTTGATGTTTTCATATTAAAACAAACACCATTGCTGCTTGCCTTAGGATCTAAAATTAAATCGGTCAAAAGTAAGAAAGTCACAATAAAAAGCCTGCAACTAGGGCGAAAATTAATTGTCAAAGCTGAAAATGACTCTGCGAACGAGGAATTCATGGCGTGGAACAGACTGTGTGAACCAAATAGCATAATAAAAATAATAAAATCAAGTTTGATAAAAAACATTTTCATCTTTTTAGGGCTCCCCAATTTTGTTTTGATTTTTTTTGGGCTTGTCAAACGGCCTTTCTGGCCAATAATGAGTTGCAACTTTGTGGTTTTGCGGGTTGGGAACTTGAAGGCTCATTAATGGGTTCTATAATTGTTATTGTTATTGTTTATGTTACTGTTATAGGCTAATTGAAATTGTATTTGTTTCCTCTTTTTTGGTTTTTTAGATACCGAAGAAGCGCCGCATTGTGGCACGAGTTCAATGTCGTAACATTAAAAACGAATGTCCGCCGGCTAAATGCGATGATCCCATATCCTTGCCGGGCAAGTGTTGCAAAACATGCCCCGAAGATCGTAACGGTAAGTGTCAACCTCATCTACATTCCTATGTACATACGTAGGTACATGAGTGTGTCTAGAACCACTTGCCACTTGGCACTTTCACTTTCGCACTTAACCGAGAAGAAAAGAATGCCAACAAGATGCGTCATCGGCAGCCCCAAAATTATTGTTGTATTTTTAGGCCGCAAGGCAGATTGGAAGAGGGCAGGGTAGAGTGAGGCAAAACAGAACAGAGCATAGCAGTTAGCTACAATGTCATACTGCGCATTATATAAATTTTTGAAAACGTTTCAGTGTTTTGACATTTGCAATTGGTTTATACATAGATCACAGACGGAACTGTACAATGTACCGCTCCGACACGACGCACGAATCTGGGCAGCTGTCCGCCACTTTTCATTGGTCCGGCATGACTGGCGCAAAGGATGCCAGCCAAGTTGAGAAACACGTTTTTGTTATGTGATCTGCGTATCCCTCAGTGATCCCCTAAATCTTCAAACCAGCAGCTCAACCAAAGCTATAGCAACGGTTAAAAGTCCCTCATTGATCTTCGCTTGATTGGTTTCATTAATAAATATATTTTAATTATTTTTTGGTAATTTAATTGGTCATTTAGCAAAAGCTTTTGTGATGAAGCTTCCAAAGGCAGACCACCAAGAACTGTTTTTGATAAGCTGCTACAAGCCAACAGTTCTCTTGACATACATAGTTAATAAACTCTTGCAGTAACCTCAGTTTATTACATCATTCACATGGAAAGCTTTAAAGCTGGGAAACTATTATACTTCTTAGATTTATAGACAGAGTATTTATACATGGACTATCCCTGCATCTAGGAACAAAATTGCTGTGTAGCTTTATAGACAGCCTACTTCATGGAACTGTCTTCTGTATCTTTATTGCTATCTATATCCTTTAGATAATAATTTGCAGTAGAATATTTAAAATTCTTAGGACAAGGGTCTCTACCAACCCTTTAAAAATATTTAAATTCAGTAGACAGAACCCAACAATTTGTCCACCAAGACAAGGTCTTACCCCCAACAATTGTCCTTTGATCACATCGGTGATCACCATCAGCTTTAAAGATCGTGACTTGATCAGTGATCTTTAGATAATATTAGCAAGTCGTTCCATCTCAAGGCATTGTGACAAAGGTCGGCACAACTGTATACACATATCTATATAGCATATTGTATATAAATATATCGGCGACCATTGAAGCCAGTCTGCTCTTGTTTGCTGTCGCCAAGAAACGCGTAAATTGTTTATAAAAAATTACTTGGCCCGAAATGAAGGTCAGCGCTGAGCAATTTATAATTCTTTTTATATCTGTCTACAACATATTCACATTCCCATTCGCAGTCCCCATTTCCATTTCCATTCCAATTTCCATTTCCATTCGCAATCCCATTCGAAATCCCAATCCCATCTAGTATTCAGATGCTTATATTCCTCTGATATATCTTCTGTCTGTCCGTCCGTCCTTCCGCCCGTCTGGGTGTCGGCCTGTCTGGCGTTCTGTCTGTGCGTTATAACGCCGAGAACCCAAAAATCAAACAAAAAACATTTCTGCATTTATTTATTGAATTTGTATTCGATGTGCCTGTCGCTTTGCATGTTTTTTCGTATTTTGTGTGTCATTTATTCTCGTTCGTTTATAGCCAAGATCCGGAGTACGGCGGACGGCGGGAATTTGCGACACCGGGGGGTAGGTTGAATAATATGCGTATCCGCCGGGAGTGGGAAAAAAATACGGGCATTTCGAAAATGTTCTTGTTCTGAGGTCCATTGGGATCGCACGTGCCGCAACTCATTGGGTATTAAGCGATCTGACAGTTTGCTAAAAGTCAATTGATTATTCAACCGCAAAAAAAAAAAAAACAAAAAAATAGGAAAACGGAAAAGGAACACATTTCGCATAACTGTTCTTTATGACAGAAAGTATTTCAAGATCAACACATGGACTGACAAGAAATGAAGTAATTTTTGCAAAAGGCATCTGCAACCACTAAAGCACGTATGACATTGGATAAAGGCTTGACCTGATTTACAATATTGTTTAAGGCTTAGAGTCCTGTCAAGGCGTTTGTCAAAGGGTATGTGAAAAAGGAAACTACAAAGGTCATCAGGGCTATTAAGGTTATCAAACATGTCAATAACCAGTTGGTAGTCAAGGTATTTGGAGAAATCTGTGTATCATTAAATCTTAGCACCCATTTCAACAAGATCAATCGCTGGGCAGTAGGTCACTGGCTTGGTGTCATTGCGGAGCCATTTGCAGGCACTGCGCTTTGTTATTTAACTTTTTCGTTTAATGGAAAAGGAAATTAAAAGTTTGTTAGATGAAGTTACAGGCAATGTGACTTATTTTCTTGATTAGCATGTTCATCATTCGTGTATGTCAGAGTAAAATGTAGGTAAAACTCAAATCTTTAAGCTGACAATGAATGCTGGTTTTCCACATAGAAATGCTACCTCATATAGTTGTCATTTTAGAAGATGTTGGTAGCTCAACTATGTATTGAATTTAAAACAAACTGACTTCCCTCTTTGGTTTTTATTCTATTTTATTGTTTTCTATTTTATTTTCCAAATGAGTAGCAACGGTAAATCAACGATCAACGTTTGAGCAGCTTCTGTCCATTTTTGGTTTTTTATATAGCTGCGATTGGTCTGTGGAATGGGTCAGGATGCGTACAAGTTGTATTTAATTTTTGCAACCTATTTGAAATTCTTGACTCATTTGGAATAAAAAAATTAAATAAAAAAGAAAGAAAAACTCCAACAGCTGTCACATGTCTCATTCGAACAAACATTCAGACACCCAGAGACGCAAACACAATCCATTGTAGGCTATTGTAATAAATTTCGAGTATAGACTAGCATATATCTATCTATATTTATTTATATATATATATATATATCCATATGCGTATAGTAATTATACCCTTTGAGAAATGGGTCATGGGAATCTTACGATAAACATGGGAAAGTCATTTTCTTGGCGATTATTATGGTCGATATTTAATAGTACCTAGTTTGGTGCTTGGTTGAAACTGCTGAAAAACCGTCTTCATAGGCAGAATTGTTTATTCCACTTCTGATCTTTGTCTGCCATAAATGCCATGGAATAAAAATATCGTTGAAAAATCTATAAGCAGCTAAGGCAACCTAAGCTTTGACTGCTCTGTGTGGCTATTTATTGACTGAACGTCTGCTTAGCAGTTTGTTAAAGCTTTGAGAAAAATTATCTATTTAAACATAATCGATTATGGTGCCATGATTGTCTTGTTTTTTGTCCTGTGGCCTCATTATTCCTCTTAAGGGTATTGGGCATTCGTTGTAGAGCCTAACTGGCCTATCGGTTTGGTGTTTTTAGTTTGTTTTTTTGTTTTTTATTATTTATTATTATTATGTATATATTATGCCTATAGAGCAGGCATTGCCAGCGACTGAATCATAGCCAAATGCTTTTGGCTTTGGCTAATTTTCTGCATGAATTGAATTCACAATTAGAAAACTTATGAGCGCACACACACATGGTGTATCTATGGACTGGTGTGTGTGTGTGTATGACATTTTTCACATAATCAACCAAGTGCTGGCTAAATTCCAGTCTTCCTCTTCCACTTTTCTACTGCCGCTGCCGCTGCTGCTGCTGCTGTTGCTGTTGCTGTTGGGTTGCATGGGTTCGAGCAAACTGGTTGGCTGGCTGAACAGGAATGAGAACGGGGGGATGGCAATGGGAATGGGTATGATCAAGGGGATGAGAAAAGCCATGGGGGGGAGGAGGGACACCATTGTAAGGGTGTGTGTATGTGTGTGTGTGGAGGGGCGAAGGGGGGTAAAGGTGGCAAGCAATAGGTGGGGTTACATTACCTGGGGCTACTGCTGGAGCTGTGTGTAGCCGGAGCTGGATCACATCATTAGTTTCCGTTTTGTGGCAATTTTTCATTTGCTTACGTAAGCCGTTGACCTTTTAAGACCTGCAGACTGCGCCGCAGACTGGGCAGACTGGGCAGACAGGGCGGACATGGCGGACAGCTGGACTCGTGGAATACCTGTGTGCGGCAGTTGGCTGGCGATAAAATTTCACTTTTATTCAGTTGCCACATCAATTGGCAGTAACAGCAACGGCAGCAGCTTGGCAACAAAGACTTGCCTGGTCGCTGGCCTGATGGCTGGCCTGATGGCTGGCTCTTGGCTGACTCCCCAACCCAAACCCAATTCCAATTCCAATACCAATACCAATACCAATAGCAATAGCACTGTGAACGCCAAAACTCTCCTTGCCAACATCAACTCGTTTGCCATAAATAGTTAGAAGGCACACGGGCGCGGCTTGACTCTGCTGCACACACAACACGGACATTGACTTGGGCTGGCGCGAGTCTTTGGTATCTGCGTTTTCCTCTTCGCTGCTTTGGCGCTCACGCAGCTAAAACGGCTATTGTAAAGCAAGTCAGAATGCCCAACAGCCCACAGCCAATGATCGACTAGAGACTACCCTGTGAAAGGCATCTCTGGTTTACAGTAAAAGCTGTGGAAATCACTGTCCAGAGTCAGTCAGGGCCAAGGGACTTGGACTCTCTTTTTCGGCTGGTTGAAGGTATTACAGGGTATCCGCATGTCTTGCAACGACAGCAACAGACATCGCTGGTTCTGCCTGCTTTGATTTACCAAAGTTATTTTTTGCCTAACTTGGCTCGCATCAGCCTGCAGCTTTTGTCGTCGAGAGCACTCACATGCATGCCAGAGTCTGCTAATGTGTGTGTGTGTGTGTGTGAGTGTGTATGAGTGTTGGTAAATGCAGAAGAGGCCTTGTATACTCATATGTATATACATATATATAAACAAGTAGATTGACAGATCCTGTCAGTCGTGCCCATTCCCATTCCCATTCCCATCTGCACACATTGCCAACACGAAATGACCATTTTTGGGGGACTCCCCCCCTACTCACTCTACGTTGCCCCTCCCTCACCCCCCACCCTGGTAGGTCGTTGGTTTGGGTTGAGTGCAGCAGGTCCGGATCTCACCAGCGATCGTTAATTTATGCAGTTTTTCGTAATTTTTTATAATGACATAACTCGGGCATCTTAACGCTTATTAAATTATCTCATTTGCCGCCAAGAACTGCGGGCGGTCTTGGCTCGAACACGATGGCCCGAGGCTGGGAAATGGACGACGACGACGACGACGTTGGATGGCAACAAAAAGTTTTATCGATCGATTCAAGCGATTGGAGTTGCACTTAACCGCCAGGCAGGCTGGACAGTTGGACAGTTGGGCAGTTGGGCATCGGCTACGATCATCGGTCGAGGTGACAATTCAAGTTGTTGGCATTTTCCTGGAATTTCTGACGTCTTTCAAGTCAATGTTAATGGTTTCTCGGGGATGATCGACCCAACAGATCTTATCATTGAACTTGACTTTTATCAAAGACTTTTTCCCGACCTCAACGGAACTAACTATTAAGCCATCGCGTGTGAGTGTGTGTGTCTGTGTGTTTGGGTCCTCAAAAGTGGGGCATCATTGAACCATGTGATGATCATCTTCTACCTGTTAACCAGCCAGATATCTATGCACCAACATTTCCATCTCCATTTTCATTGCCATTGCCATTGGCATTGACTCGTAAATATTCCACAAGCTCTGATCTCTGACAGAAATTCCCCAGTTTTGGTTAATGAGCCGCAACAGCTGAGATAGACAGATGAAAGATTTCAACTTCCATTCTCATTTCAACTCTGATCTCCCTCTCTCTCTCTGTCTATCTTTCTGGGAGTTTTCGAATAGGGCAGGAGGGCAGGCAGAAGGGGGGCTGCCCCTGCAAAAGGTCCAGCAACAGCATCAGCATACCAAAGCGTTGAGTCAATGCCAAGGTGTCGTTTGTCTTTCGGCCGGCTTTGTCGGCTTCATGAACGTGTCGTCGTCTTTGTGCTGACCAAAACTCATTTATCTTGGGCTTACAAAAACGGCAATAAAAGGTAGCCAAAGTGAGAGGAGAGGCGATGGAGGCTGAAAACGAAATGAAACGAATTGAAATTCATTCATCCGAAAGCGCAAAGCAAGGGCAGCCACTGCTGCCACCATCACCATCGCCATCACCATCACCATCATCACCAGCAGCAACAGCAGCCACAGCAGCAGCAGCCACGGCGATCGCTTGGAATGCAATGAACCGGAGACCAACAGACACTTCAAATTGAAAAAACGCAGCCAAACCAACAAAAAAAACAAAAAAAAACAAAAATCTGAGAGAAAAAAAAAAAACTGGCTCCGGTCAGAAGTGGCTCGTATTAAGATCAGGCGATAAGATCGGACTGCTGCAGCAAACAACACCGAACGATGCTCTGTTGGCTGCCTGCTTGTTGCCCCATCACAGTCCAGACCTGGCCGAGCCAGACCAGGCCAGACCAGGGCAGACCTGGCACCATGGCTCAAGCTCAATAAACAGCAATACAAGGTGTCAGATTTGTCGCCCTTCATTATGCCAAGACGGCCGAGATGTGTGTGCCGGTGTGTGTGTCGGTGTGTCTGCCGGCTTAAAGTCAATTGGGATTGAAGAAGCTATGCCGGCCAGAGGAGGCCGAAGCATAAAATAATCGAAATTCCAATTCCAATGAAGAATCATTGGCAGTATCCCCAACTTTATCCTTTTTTCTTCTCTCTTTTTTTTTTATTTTTTAATCAGCTTTGGCAAGCCAGCCAACCGGCTTCTTTGTCTAACTATGCATCTCAAGTCAATGCTGAAGGCTGATGGTGATTTATGTGGCTCTGGCTCTGGTTGTTGCTATAGCTGTGTGTCTGTGACTGTGTGGCTCTAAGCCTGCGTCGCACTCTTCGCCTTGCTCTGTGCGTCAATCAAGCTGCCTGCCCCTGGGTTGCTTGTGGCAAGAAATTGTGTCCACCTACTTTCACGCCAAGCAATGAGCGTGTCATAAATTCCTGGAACTCGTATTTCTGTGTCGATTCTCATTCTGGCTCTGACGTTCATGGTGATGTTGGTTTAGGTTCTCAGTTAGGCCAGAGTTTGGCCACCTACCTTCGTTAACTACCTAGCATACCTACCTCTACCTACCTACCCATCTACCTACATCCAGCTATCTGACTGACTGGCTGACTGACTGACTGACTGACAAAGTGACGAAGTAACTGATCTGGTCTCATCCCTCTGCTTCTCACCTCAGCATAGCTCAAGCCAGTCAATTTATGCAAGATTAATGAATGCCACCTGGTCAGCTGTAGGAGAGTTTCCCCTCTACCTGGGTTGCCTCTTTGCCTCTCTACCTTTCCATTCATGCTGCTCTATTTCATTCACAAAACTGTGAACCCAGCAGAGGCGGTCGCTTTGATCTCTACGTATTCGTTGTATTCGGTGTATTCGGAATATCATTGAAGGTTCCCTCATTCTCCTTCGTAAATCCTATCTTAAGAAATCTCCTTTTTCCTTATCGCTTCAGAACCCAATGTGGCCTTGGACGTGCCTATGCCCAGCGAAGAGGAGGAGCGCAACATGAAACGTAAGTACTGAATACTGTTCAACTGTTGTCGGTGGTGTTGGTGTTCCGTCTCACCGTGACACCGTCTAACCGTCACACCGCCTCTCCGTCTAGTTCAATTAACACTTTTTAACTAAGCTGGAGGACTTTTCTGTAGCAAGGTGAACGCAACTAACCGAATCCATGATCTCCCTATATGTGCTTCTTAGATTACGCTGCGCTACTGACGGGCCGCACGTCCTACTTTTTGAAGGGTGAGGAAATGAAGTCCATGTACACGACGTACAATCCGTTGAATGTGGTGGCCACTGCTCGCTTCTTGTTCCACAAGAAGAACCTCTATTACTCCTTCTACACATCGTCGAGAATCGGACGTCCGCGTGCCATACAATTTGTGGACGATGCCGGGGTGATTCTCGAAGAGCATCAACTAGAGACGACCTTGAGTGGCACCCTTAGTGTGTATCAGAATGCCACTGGAAAGATATGCGGTGTCTGGCGTCGGGTTCCGCGCGACTACAAACGCATTCTGCGCGACGATCGTCTCCATGTTGTCTTGCTGTGGGGCAACAAGCATCAGGCGGAATTGGCCCTTGCCGGCACGATAGCCAAGTACACGGCACTGTCAAGCGAATTGTTCAGCTCGTTGTTGGAACCACCTCAGACCTCAAGTGGCAAGCAGACAGAGCTACAGCTGGCCGGAGCAGGCGGCACCGCAATCGTGTCCACAAGCAGTGGAGCTGCCTCATCTGTTCATCTAACCCTGGTCTTTAACGGTGTCTTTGGCAATGAGGAGCACGCCGATGCGGCCCTGAGTGTGCGCATGGAAGCAGTTGAGCGCAACGAGCTGATCTTTGACGAGGTACCGCGGGTACGCAAGCCCTCGGCGGAGATTAATGTCCTAGAACTGTCGTCACCCATATCGATTCAGAACCTGCGTCTTATGTCCCGCGGTAAACTTCTGCTAACCGTCGAGTCAAAGAAGTATCCGCAGTTAAAGATCCAAGGACACATTGTGACACGAGCCAGCTGCGAAATCTTCCAAACATTGCTGGTGCAGTACAACGGTGACTCGCCGGCCACTGTCCCTGCTCTTGCACCCACCACATCGGCCACCACCGCCTTGGCACCAGTAGCTCGCAGCAGCGGCCTTGCCTGGGTGTATTTGAACACGGATGGCTCTCTAGCCTACAACATAGAGACCGATCACGTGAATACCAAAGATCGTCCCAACATCAGCTTGATCGAAGAGCAGGGTAAGCAGCGCAGAGCTAAGCTGGAGGAACTGACGCCGAGTTGCAACTTCAACCAGGCGACGGGCACGGCCGAGAAACTGGGACCCAAGGTTCTCGAGTCCCTATATGCGGG
>JAWNPV010000431.1:0-20354 GCA_035078785.1 Collessia kirishimana
GGCTATCTTCCTTACTATCTTATACCCTGCTCCTGTGTTAGAAAATTTAAAAAAACTTAGATATAAAAAAAAAAAAACAAATACGAAACCAACCAACCGCTTTCTTAGTAACTTGGAATTCTACACCCGGCTAACACTCACTATCTTTCGCTCTGGCCATTTCTCTCTCTCTCTCTCTCTCTCTCTTTCTTATTTCTTTATATTTCAATATAAGAAACATTGAAAATATAATATTCAGGCGCTTTATTTACTGAAAACAGGAAATAAAATGTACAGCTTAATATGCATAGTTCTATGATAAAGCAGAACACAAGAAATGTACAATTTATAAAAAAAACGCTATTAACCTTTTAACTAAATGAAAAAATCTCTCTTTCTCTCTCTCTCTCTCTCTCTCTTCTCACGTACGCCCCATATGTAACAAAATCAAAACTATATGTAAAAATAAATATTGCTGACTGACCAATCGACCAACCAAAATCGTCTGCACCACCACCATCACTGGTATCTGGTCTATCTCCCATAATAAATAAATAAATTAAAAATTTGAATCTAAACTTTGCACCGGCGATCCCCGATGAAACCAACAAAAAATGCGAAAAATAATCCTAAAAACAAATTGAAATTAAATCGACATCGCAATCGATTTCCAATGATGTGATATCATCATATATTCAATTTGCGTATTTTGACGATGAACGCCCTGCTGCCACGCCCTGTGCCCGCCCGATTTACCCGTTGCTATATATAATTTTATATATTATATATATGTGTGTTTATTTCTATATCCTGGGCACTGTTTCACTTACTGTGTTACCTGGTTGTTGGTGGTCTCTTCCCTGCCCTAACTAATAACAAAAACATGTTATATATGTATATAAAAAATATATATACATATATATTAAAAAAAAAAAACGTTCATAAAATGTAAACGGACAACCAATCAACCAAAAACAATCGCCTGTCCGACTGCCCGCCTGCCCGATTCGATTTGACCGCCCGCCCGCCCGTTCATCCATTCATGCAACATGAAATGAATATGTGTATGCGGCAGTATAAAGCCACTGTGTCTGTCGACGATTCTCAAGGCCCCGAACGGTAATCCATATACAAAATCTATACCTATACCATTTTTTCTCTATAAGCTTTATGATATCTTACCACGTGTCCAAACCAAATCCAAATGGCAAACCACCCAAATTGTTTCTTTCAGATATATATTTATACATTGCAGAGTTCCAATTCCACTTTAAGTTTATATAATTATTCAAAATTAAAGAACACCTTGAGATCGAGTGCCACATAAATAAGTCATGGGCAAGTAATGTCATGTGATCATAGCGCAGCATTCATTTGCGTGGCAACACCATTCCATAGTCATTTGGGTTGTGATTTGCCCCACTTTATGAAATGGCAAATAACAAATCATTTAGTTGTTTTAATTATTCCAGTACACGTTGCCTTGATAATGAGTACATATGAGTGTGTACTAGTGTGTCTTAACTGATTTTTTAGATTCCAGTGTAATGCTTTACACACGTTCTATAGATATTACTCACATTAGCTTTTTTTTTTTTTTTTTTTTTTTTATAATCTTGTACAATCATGTAGAACAATGAAAATCTATTTATTAGTAGTAGGCTAAGTTTAACGATACGCCACAACAACAGAATATGGTTATACAGTAGACGCTCACAAATTAGAACTCGGAAATTAGAATCGATTATTTTTTTATATTATACGCTCTGAAATTTGAATTATGAATTCTAATTTCGGAGTTTTTTTTTTTTTTTATTGATATTTTTGCGTAAGGTTTTCGCTATTTCGTTTTGCACAAGTAATACGAAATCGGGGAGTGCACATTTTTGGCTACTATTTGTGTGAAATTTGATACGCGTGGACGCATTTGAGCGGTCTGAAAGTTCATTGTGAAAAATGCCACGTAAACGAAAAAAAAAATACTTTGTCGTTAGAAACCAAAATTAAAATTTTAGAAGAGCTATACCATAATATGGGATGTAATTAGAGTAAAACTTTATATTTTGTTGCATATAGTTCTAAAAACATGTATTGAAATGGATTGTTAGGTTTCTGTTACTTATGTTTATTAAATAAACTGAAATCAAAAATATATTTAAAAAATTTCAAAACAAAATTTCAGTAACAAAAATTGCTCGGCAATTTTAATTTTTCGTGAATTAGAATCACCCCATGTACCAAGTGGTTCTAGTTTGCGAGAGTCTACTGTATATGTATATAATTTTCAATTGGTTCCCGTTCCCAACTAACCTCTCTAAACAAAGGGAATATATAACACACTAATTGTTGCACCCCAAAAACCATATAACCGTAACCGTTCGACTTTTACTGCATACGATTCTGCATTTCTCTAATCTTGATGCTT
This sequence comes from Collessia kirishimana, assembly GCA_035078785.1. Classification (NCBI taxonomy): domain Eukaryota; kingdom Metazoa; phylum Arthropoda; class Insecta; order Diptera; family Drosophilidae; genus Collessia; species Collessia kirishimana. Next base: position 2,405 of record JAWNPV010000431.1, read on the forward strand.
ATATTCTCAATTCTTGTCTAATAACTAGGCAAAGCCCCAATAAAACCAAATAAAACTAAAACTTACTAAAGCCGCATTCCCCAAGATAGGGTATTATAATTATTTGTTGTGCGTTTTGTGGCACAAGTATCGAGTCCCCTGATTCTTAGACCAAATATAAAAAATATAAATTCTTTTACTTCTTTGCCCAGTTTTTCGCGTAAGCAAGTTAATTATTTACATAAAAACAATATAAATTCTGTTCGTAATTTTAATATAAATCTTGTATCCATTTTTCTCTTTCTCCAAATGTAATTTCCACGAACATTGTGTAGAACCATACAAATTTCGGCGGATATCGAGTCCACATTGGAGATAATTACTGAAATGCTGAAATACTTTGAAGAGGTATGTATGAAAATATATTTTTAATATACACTTGTATATATGTATTTACTTATTTGAAACCTACTGGTTTTTTTTTTTTTTCAGCGTGATGAAGACTTCGATGTGCGCCTATTGATACATCAGAGTTTAGCTGGCTGCGTCATTGGTAAGGGGGGCCAAAAGATCAAGGAAATACGAGATGTAAGTTTTGTGCCAAATCTTTAATTACGGTACATAATATTTATCGCAGCGCAACTTGTTTTTTATTCTTATTTTGATATACGTAACTTTATCTTTTGTTATGTTAATCATTTGCAACATTTAATAAAACATACCTATAATCCTTCTTTAATCCTAGATCCAATATTTGATACATATTTTTTATCATTATTTTGGCATGATGAGCGACATGAACGTTTATCATCAGTTGTAATGATGATAGGTGCGAAACGAAAGCCATTTCTTTAATATTAAAATTGATAGTTCAGATTATCCGTATAGGTAATTTAACCATTACCAATAGGTTTGATGTAATATGTAAATTTTTCTAAAATATTTATGAGAAGAAAATTCTTACATTATATTTATCTTATTGTGATTTTAAGCTATGTTTTATGTTTTGCAACCACGAAGAAGTTAAAAGTGGACAACGGACATATAAAAATTCAAACATATATGAGATATTAAGCTTAATGTAATAACACTAGCAATTATAGCCATCCTAACAGCGTTGGCTGAGAATGTTGTTTATAGCTGTGATAGGTATGTGACTGCTGTGCTAGCAACTCACGTGAAGTTGAAACTTGTCTGCAAAGACACTGGTAACATTTAGGGACAGAAACAACGTGGATAAGCATAACTTTTTACTTGGTTAAATTACAAACTTGTATGAGTTTGTGTTGTTGCGTCTCAGCACTGTTTGCGACATCGTATTCGTTGTTGCCTGTTGGCCCTGTCACGGCCAGAGCAGTTAGGGCCGAAGCAATGTTCATGGTGCCACAGGAATGGAGTGAAAATATAAACACATTAATACAAAGGATTGAAGGATATAAGCTGCTGCTGACTTCCCTTCCTGTCATCTCTTTTATTAGCTACTGTCGTCATAACGCATTTGTCGTCACTTCCGCTCAATCATTTTATGAAATTGAAATACAGGTTTTATCGTGGCTCGGAGAGGGGTTCAATGAATAACAGCGACATGTTTGGGGATGCGTATTGTCTGTCTGTTTCATTACACAATTCCACAGCGTCGTATCTTTTTTATTAATAAAATCAATTGCCAAGACCAGGAGACGTCGACAGCAACGCCACTTCTAATTAAATGCACCATATACGAGGTATTGGATAATGTAGAGCAGCTGGTTGAGTTTTATTAATTAGGTATTGGTACCTTTAATTTTAATTTTGTTTTATTTTTTAATACGGAATTGTTTCATAAAGGTGACAACCAAATTAAATATTGCTTACTTTTCAACAGCGTTTAGTTATTTGAGTCTACTATTTTCCTGTTTTCTGAAGGCCAACATGTATTTTTATTGCCGTCGTATCTTTCGCAACAATCGTGTTATTTCACGCTGATGTGCGCTTACACATATTTATTCTTAATTTTTTTTTTTGTTTTTTACTTTTATCAATATAAAAATCGCCTGTTGCTAGTATTATTCACGCATCCCTTTTCTTCGCAGCTGCCAAAGCCGATTATAATTTGATGGCTGCACGGCTGCAAATGATCAGTAAAATAGTAGACAGACTTATCTTTGTTAGCCTTGTTCAGCAAGAGTTTGTTTTTGTAGTATTATACATAAAAAAAAAATTAGAATGTAAAAAAGCAATAAGTGGAAAAATAACGAGTCTCGTTCTTGGGCTTCTAATATCGTCAAAAAAACCAACTGTACAAGCAGCTCTTTTCTTTCAAAAGGCATTTTGACTGCTACTGTCATTTACCTTATATTGTGTTCTTTTTCTTTGTGGAATGGTTTTTGGCACTCCGTTGCGGATTGGTTTTGACACTCAAAGCCATTTTTTTTTTTTTTAATATTTACATTTGTTTTTCTTAAGATAATATCAAAAACAATTTCCGCCTTATACAAATTATGTTGAAAATAGTACATCATTTCAGATACACGATCTTTGAAGTGATGAAAACCAAAATGCAAAATTCTTAAGAGGAGCGCAATTGATATTGGATTTTACAATAAAGAAAAGCTTTTACCTTTGAAATTTTTGGTTTTTTGTATTTTAAAGCTATTAACACAGTTGCCAAAGCGCCGCGTTTACTAAGTGTTTCAAAACTGCATTCCTCTGTTTTAGTCATACTATAGAACTAAAACGTGTGTTGTGGTTTCGAAGAAAATAAAAAAGTATTCAATAGGATTCTTCAAAAATTGTTGGAACGGTTAAGATATTGAAAAATGTCTATGATTTTCCGGAACGAAGCAAATCTAAAAGAAACAAATGTTGTCTTATTAGTTTTTTTAGAAAATATTGATTTGTTCTTGTTGAAATACACATTGATAAATCCAAGGTTTTTATAATCACATGTCAGGAATTTATCTATGGAAAGGATTTCGATCGCGACTAAAATAATTTTGGTTTCGGTTCTGTTTAGTAATTTTGGGACCATTCAATGTCGTGTTACTCCACCAGAAAAATTTAGTCATCTCTATGATGATGGCTTAACGCAGTTACTTGGGTGGCGTTTTAGATTGGGTAACTATATGCCGTTTTGATTGATTCACATCAAGCGAGCGTTTCATATTAATTTTTAGGCCAAACAAATTTAATTTTCAACAAGGCCAAGCCGCTAGTAAAGCTACAATATTTTTATATTAATTCCACCATTCTGACAAACAATATTAAAAAAGAAAAACATTGCTGTGCGAGTTTGTCATCATTTTGGTTGCCGTTAAAATTTAATTTGCCTCCACATATAATTTTTTTAATACACAACCATGTGTTGCATATAAATCCTAATCCAGAAATACATATTTTTGAGTTCGTTATTCTACATCTCTGATGGCATTCACGGTCATCTTGCTTGTCTACTTGGACTTGGATAATAATAAGCAACAGCTGCATTTGGATTTCCTCTGCCATAGCTGTTCTTGCTGAAGCCGTCAAAATGCGTTAATCCAAATGCCCATACATTGAACATGCCCTTGGTGTTTGTCCCTTTTCCGTTGTTATTTCGGCATCCTGACGTCTTACAATTGTTGCTGCAGGCTTGCGCAGAGCTGTGGCAGTCGTCGTAGTCGTACTAAAAAATATCTAACAGGTGCTACACCAATCGTTTCCACAGGCCTGCGCCTGTACACATAAAAACCCAATAAATTCTTTTGCCTTCCTTGAGACTACGAACTGCCATCTGTTTTTTAACCTTCCTTTGCAGTGCTCCTGCTTGTCTGCTATTTAAACCTTGACTAAAATATATATATACATGTGCACTCAATAGGAGATTGTGAGTATATGTATGTATGTCGTACTTCCTTGTTTTGATCAGTAAGTTTTTTTCTAAGTCTCGCTTTAATTTGCAGCCTGCCTGCAGCTGAAGCCACTTTTTTTTAATATATTTTTTCTTTTTTTCTGTTTACGATGGATATAGGCTTAAAATTTGTTTCACCGATTACATTACACATACAAATAAAATTGTTGTGTTCATGTATGTTTGGTGAGTTAGGTTATGCTTATGAAAATGCCGCAGATAGTTTTGGCGCATGCGTCTTGGTGAGTTGGATAAAAAGTTTTATACAGAAAAACACCGGTTTCGTAAATGTTGTACTGAGGCTGCTAGTAACTTTCTCTCACTATCAAAATGAGGTAGCCAGGAGCAGCTGCTGACTTCTCCAACAGCAGCCCGTCTACCTACTTGCCAACATATCCTTTTGACATAACAACTCGCACATGCTGTCTACCCCAGTTGTATGTGTATATATTGTGTATTGCTTGCTTAACGTTGTGCTTGTGCGTTTCAATTTCCACTTTTTTGTGTCGTTCTCTGTGCTCTCTTTCTTTTCGGTGCCTGTTCTGCATCGGCTGCTCCTTACATGGCAACTGGCATTCGTTGAACCCAATTAGTTCTACATTGGTGCTAGTTGCGCACGGTTCTCTTGACTCGAGTCGCTTTGCTATAGTGAATTTATAAAATTTTAAGCAATGCTTGTTTCACAAGTGCCTGTCAATATATATATCTGCATATGTGCAGACATTAAGTGCGTTTGGAATTTATAAAGTAATTTCTGTAAGGTATAAAAACATTTACCAAAAGTTAGCAAGAAAATGCTGAAAATAGGGAACTGAATATATACATGCAAAGCTATTTGGATTAACTTCTGAAATTAGTTTAAACCCAAAAGTATGCTAGAAAGTTTGTATCTGTATCATAAACACACTCATAAGCACACACATATTAAAGCATTTGTTGTCTCTGCTTGAGTCCTTGGACCTTATTTAACTATTGCCAACTTTATGTTTCATGTATTCATAAATATAATACCCGCTTATAATTATTGTGCATTCCTATGTTTTCTATTGTGACTGTATACATGTGAGTCAACTTTTTTGCCTGCTAATCATAAGGGCTTCATAATAAAAAGAAGGGTCTGAGAGTGTGGAGCGAAATTCACAGTTTTGATGTCGCCATTGTTGTCTGGGGCACACGCAACGAGTTTTATTGCCTTTAGCCTGGTAGAGAAAGGCCCGTTAATAGGTAGGAAGGGGCTGGAGTGTATAGAACATGACGTAGTAGTTGGCCAGAATATGTAGACCCTGTTGAAATCACGCAATGGGTTTAGAAATGATGCAATCATCAGCGGAACAAACGCAAATGGTTAAAAAATTAAACGGTTCGTCTATGAAAAACGAAAACAGGCTCCAATGCATACAAATACACATACACACATAAAACACAAATCATATATTTTTTAGTGGTGAGCACAAAAATCTGGCTTGTGTGGGTCTTCAGGCGCGAAGAGACAATCCTATAATTTATAAGTGGTTATCGAATTTCACTTTTACACTTCCTTTGTAGAAATCGTCGTTGGGATGCGCGGTTGGAGAAGGAATACAATAGGGGCGAATAAGAACTTCCGGCTGTTTTACATGCTGAGAGTCTTCTTCACATAGTCCCACAAAGTAAAAAAAAAAAGAATACAACAGCTGAAACTGTCGGCAGCTGGCCTACAGTTGCCGCAGGTAGCACAGATAAAACGTCTCTGCTTTCGGCCTGCATCCTGCCTGCCAGCTGTTCGTAAGAATCCCCTTGCTGATAATGCTGATGCATGAATATAATAGGACACGGTTTGTCTCAACCCATGTGTTCATAAGTGTTGCCTGCTGTGACCTCGGGGTTAATTTTTTCTGTGGAGAGGGAAAGCACTCTAACGTTTAGCCATGCTACAACTTGGTGCTATTTATTTTATTAATTCCTAGTGTATAAATGTTTTTTGTGTTTCATATTAAAAATTTTGTAAGTTTTTAGCGTTCCAAAAAAAAAACTGGTTTCTGGGTTGTTAGCTATTTTAAGCTAAAAAAACCTTTTTGTATGAATATTTCTGGCTTTGATTTACATTGTTCAGCACTAAGAGTTACTAAACCATACTTATTTTCTTATGTTATATGATTTCTTTAGCGCATCGGGTGCCGTTTTCTGAAAGTCTTCTCTAATGTGGCTCCGCAAAGTACTGATCGTGTAGTACAGACAGTCGGCAAGCAGAGCCAGGTCATCGATGCTGTACGTGAGGTGATCACTCTTACCAGAGACACACCTATTAAGGGTCCTATTCACAATTATGATCCCATGAATTTTGACCGCGTCTATGCGGATGAGTATGGTGGCTATGGTACCGGCAGTGGAAGTACGCGTCCCAGTCAGCGTGGTAATAATCGTAATGGTGGAGCTGGTGTTGGTGGAGCTAGTGGATTCGGTAGCGGTAATAGTGGGCGAGGAAATAGCAGCCGAGAACGCTTTGGCGGTGGTGCTGGTGGAACAGGAGGACCTCGAGACAATCCCTTCATTAATCCCTGGGCCAATGGTGGAGGCGGCGCTGGGGTTGATGTAGACAGCTTTGGTAACAATGGCGGCGGCGCTGGTGGATTTGGCGGCGGCGGACCCTTTGGTAATGGCAATTTTGGTAGTAACGGATTCGGTGGAGGCCCGAACGATTTCGGCAGCAGTAGCGGCAGCTTTGGCAACCAAAGTAGCGGAACTGGCGGCATTCCGAGTCTAGCTAGTTTTGGACAGAACCAAAGCAACAACCTGCCCAGCCTAACCAACTTCAATCCGAATCAGGGTAGTAACAACGGAAGTGGTGTGGGTGCTTTCGGCAGTGGCAACAGCAGTCTGGGTAATGGCATAAGCGCAGGTAGTGGAGTGAACAATGTCATTGGAAGTTTAGGTGGTGCTAACAATGGAACAGGCGGCTTCAATGCTGGTGGTAGCAGTAGCAACGCTAACAACAACACAAATGTTTCCTCGAATGTGCCCCAGGGCCATGATCCCAATAACAGCACACAGGTCACCATTCCCAAGGAGGTAAGTTTTGCTAAAGTAATAAGTTCATGTTCAGCAATGTATATGACATAATTTTTCTCGATTGTACAGTTGGCCGGCGCCATCATTGGCAAAGGAGGCGGACGCATTCGTCGCATTAGGAATGATTCTAATGCATACATTACTATTGATGAGCCCCTGCCTAATTCTAATGATCGCATCATTACGATCTCGGGTACTCCTAAGCAAATACAAATGGCCCAGTATCTGCTGCAACAGAGGTTGGTGTCGCAATCTGAATAAGAATGACAAGACAATGAATCAGAATCAAGTATGCACTCAAATCCCTTATCATTAAACTAACCGTAAACATATCCATAAAAAAACAACAAATCGAAACTGGCCAAAACTCAACCCATCCTAGTCTAACAATTTTATTATTTTATTATGAGCAATTAATCTAATTTAATTTGCCGCATTTACACTAACTGGCTTAAGGGAATGCCTTCCGTATGGAAGACTAGTGATTTTGTTGTTTGGTGTTTGTTAATAACAATAAATCCCTTGTCTTCTTACGGCGTGCATTGTGATCTACTTCATCAATTTGTCTTCGCCAGGCTACGGGAATTTTATCAAATATTAGAATCAACGCTCCCCTCATTCCCAACCCCGTCCAATTTCGATATTCAACGCAAGCCAGCTCTCCTCTGCTTTAACAGTTCTATTTTCTCTTTAGTACTCATTAAAAAGTTCAATAATTATGATTTCCATCGACTTTTACGTCGACTTTTTTACGCCTTTTCAGTGTGCATGAGAACGGCAGACGAAACATTTAAGGAGGGGGGGGGTCCCCATATCCAACAATAGAAGCAACTGCAAAAATACAAATTGCAATTTACAACAAAAACCATCGAGAAGTGCTGAACGTACCCCGTTAAACCTAACACAACACTGAAACGAAATTCCTGTTGCGAATTGCTACAAGATGTCGGAAACCAGTCAGCCTCCCACTTCTACCCAAAAATTAATACATTTCTTTATTAAGTTAAATTCAAATTTGTCCCAAAATCGAAATATATTACAAAAATATGTCTCGCCCAGCCTCATGTTTGGTTTAGAGAGGATAGTCAACAATGTTTATGGAAAAGTAAAAATGAACAAATAAATATAATTGAATGATTAAATAAATATATATAAAAAAATATATTATCAATTTATATTAATGAAGTAGGTTATGTTGATACTCATGTCACCTACACGTTCGCTGAGCTATTTTGAATGCTAAGTTCACTTTTAATAGCTATTTTGCCTGAAATTGTTTTGGCTTGTCTTCAATATGTGTATTCTAAAAATATAAAGAAAACCAGGCATCCTTATGTGGAAAAATACCCTAAATCGCGATTGGGACATTTTAAAAGTAAAGCCAGTCAATCTTAAACAAAAATGTCTTGCATACGAATTAGTAAGGCATATGGCATAATTATTATATATGTTTTAGGTTGAAGCTCACCTCACCTGGTATACTACTGGCATACTAGTATTGTCCGTTCCAACATGACATACAACTGCAATGGGTTAATTTAATTAGCCATTAATAAAATGACGCTAAACCAAACCACTGCAAACGCCTTTCCTATGTCAATACATTCAGCTTGGGTTTGTGTCTGTCTTTGCCTTTAAATTCATTATGATTTTGTATCTTTTATTTGTTGTCCAAATCTATGTTTCAAAATAAAGCTGTGAATTTGTTAAAATGTGAGTTTTCCATTAGGCAGCCAACTGCGGAGATAAAGCCGACATCAAGAAAAAAGCAGAACCAGATAAATTAAGAATTATTTGTTAAATACTTTACGGAGTGAAAAAACCGTTCAAAAAATTAATAATATATATTAAGGGTAGATTCCAATAAATAAATAATAACATTGAACTCTACTTAAACAGACTTCTTTAATATGGTTTTTTATCCAATCGGAACGTAGAACAGTCATCTAAGTTCTCTAATAACTCTGTACCGCTAAGGAAACCAATAAACAGAACTTAAAAAAGAATTTGAGTATTAAAATAAGCTTACATCCAAAACAAAAAATTTAAGTAAACAGTGTTTTATATGTGCAACAATTCAAGGGACTTCCTATGCGCGGCACCCATGCAAAAAAACCTAATAATAATAAATAACATAACGTACGATCAGAACGGTAGTAATGTAATGGTTAAAGTTTTTCTCGTATTAGGCTTAATAAAATAGGCTATAGGCTTTATAATAGTTACATAAGTACTTTCGAATTTCGAAGGTGTCCAGAATTCTGCTTACGCTGTGGCATAGTTGTATGGCGCCGTGTCCTTGCCTGAAGGTCAGGGATGATCGACTTTTCCACTATAATTGGTAACAGTCTCTTCCTCCGTCATGTTTTGGTTTCATATGGCAAATGGAAGGGTTATGGACCTCATATGACTGAAAAGCATAGGTGTCATCATTTCCTTAAGTTAATTAAACATGGAATTTATAAAATATTCTAAGCGCTGTATCCGTCTGTATGATGTAAATGTGTGCGTAGCTGATGTTATGGGCTTTGATGATTTGTAACGCTGCAGAGGCATGATTTATGTATGTGTGTTCTTTTTTTAATTCTTTTTCGCCCTAGTGTAAATGCGGCATCCTCGGTAGGAAGCAGTGTGTTTTTTTTCCGCAGTGCTGCATCTTTGGTTTTCTTGCATTCAGTCGAGTTCTGCCCCTTACCGCATTTGACACAGCTAAATTGCAGCCTCTAGAACTAAATTGTGTGCCCGAAGGCTTGCCATTGGTAGCACTCTACTATATCATAACATTTTCCTGGCTCCTCCACAATTTAGTCTGGTGATGTCAAATGCGTTATTTTTTTCATTGCTGGCTCCAGATTGACAAAAAACATCGACATTGGCTTATTACCTAGTCTTGAAACGCTGTTTTTTACGTCTCGCACTATGAGTCCAAATTCTCAAGTGCACCCACAAAATATTGTATATCAATTGATATGTTTTGAAAGTCATTTTGTATATGTCCATATGAACAACAATTCCTCCTGTCGCCTTGTATTTTCATACTGCTAGCTTTCCAAATTAATCATCATTTCACAAAAGTTTCTTTCTCCAGAAATAAGTGGAGGGGGGCTTAGGTACAGCTGCCGTCGTTTTTCAAAGCCATCCAACAGGCGTTATCACTTGTGGCAATAACGCCCACAAGTTAATCAGAACACAGCACGTTGCTACGCTGATAGAGCGAGTCTTCACAACATAGGGCGAGATGCAATATCGACTCAAAGTTACTCTTTTGAAATTTTTCTTTCGTGTTGCTCTAACAGATTCTTCTGTTGAACTAGAATAATTTAAGTGAACAGTAATATCTGGTTTATTAAAAAATCATACGATGCTGTGTTGGAACCTCTACTTTTTATGATGGTTGGAAAGGGTGTTGGCGGCCTATATGATTTAGCGATAAGTGGTTTTTATAATGAGGTGTTTCAACCAAAAATTTAGATCAAATCATACCCCTATCAATAAAAATCTATTATCTAAAAATCTAAATCTTGTGCATTTAACTCAATGAAAAGCAGTAACTTGCACAGACTAGTACTTCGATCATCGCACTACATGCATTCATGTAAGTAAATCCTTTAGGACATACGAAGTTAACTGATTGCACAGAAATTATGTCCTAAACTTTTACCAAACAGCCTAGAGTACATCCAGCATAATTAACGACCAGCCTGGTACATCTAATAAATGCTCAATTGGTAAAAAAAAATTTTCTTTGGGCTTTGGCTTTCATATTGAATAGCTTTGTTTATGACATGCAAAACAGAATAAATAGGTTTGTATAATGCATATTTTTATTCCATTTATCAGTATTTAGTTAAATTAAAATTGGAGTGAACATGCTTTGTTGATTCGACATACGGCTTAAACAGGTGTTAACCCCTTTTCGAATTTGTGTATACAAGTTTTAATAAATAAAAACTGTTAAAAAAAAAACCTATTGCATTTCTCAATCATAATAAATTATTAAGGATTGTTTAAGTAAATATTTTAACATGTTTTCAAATTAATATTATAACCTAATGATTAGCGTCTAGAGTATTTACATGTTAATTATTTAATTATTGCCAATTAATTATGATTTATTCTTATTGTGTGGTGTGACAGAATGGTATCCGCAAAACTTGCAGGCAGTTTAACAAATAGTTTAGTTTCTAAGTTGTATTTTGCTTTTTTATTTGTTTTTGTCATCTACGTCCTCGCCGTAGCACCTGGTTAATATACATGTGATACACTGCTTTTGATATGATTTAACATTATTCGTATTATTTTTTTTTTGCTACGTATGCTCTGACTATAATTAATATTGCATTCTGTTTGTTTGCGGTGTTGGCTTTTGGGGATGTGCTGTGCGTTTTAGTTACGCTTGGACGAGTTGATTAAATATTTACAACAGTGCGTTAGCAAATGCTTCTCGCCAGACGAGGAGGAAGAGTTGTTATTGTTTTGATGGTGCTGCTGCTGATGGTGGTGCTGGGCACTCAATTCACGCGTGTAAATGTCGAGACCGTATTGACCCTCCTCCGGGAAACTGCAAGACGTTGAAAGTCAATGAAATTTAAATTTCGAATTTTTGAGCAAGTTGAACAAAGTCGTCTTGTTGCGTTTAACTTACTTGATGATGAACGTCACTGTGTCGTCCAGGGTGCTATGTGTAACATATTTGGACAACTTCTTTTCTTCAATGCCGTTCTTATGCAAGGTCGCCATGAAGTCGGTCAGTGGACGTGACATACGAAACTGCAGGTCTAAACTGCGCCCAGCAAATATAAGTGGGTCCTGTCAATAAACATATTATTACTGCAAGGCTGTTGAGCTTACTTGAAAGTCATCCACCTACCTGATGTGTGATAGGTATGAGACCAAATAGTCGGGTGGCCTTAGTGGGTCCCCATTCTCCGCTAGCGCAGTCTGGTAATGGTACCATCACTGTTTGCAACTCCTCACAACAAATCTGAAGGAATAGTAAGGTTAGTTAAAGAATACGCTTGTTCAAGCTGTTTACGCACCTTGAACTTGCACACCGACTTAAATTTCATTGGCTCTCCAGTTAGATACTCTTGTGGAGTTACCGCATTGGCAAATACGTCCAGTAAAAAAGCCCCCGAGCAAGGTGCATGTACCCGGAAGGCTACGATGTTGCCGATTACCGATTGCATGACAAACCGCTTAAGCGAGACGCCATCATACGACAACTCCTCGTCGCTGTCGTAAAACTTAAGGTTATAATGAAATATTAAACAACTCTGCATGTCTGTGGGCATGGCAATGCGCACAGTGGCGGCGCCCGTATCGTCAGTGAAGACTACAGCGCCATAGCCCTCATCGGCAAAGTGTAAGCCATAACGGAAAAAGAGGGAGCGCACAAACGGTAGATTTTCAAACTCGCGAAGGGTGATTGGGCGCTTTAAAAGCTGCCATTCCTCCTGCAGTGGATAGAACTCGTATATGAATTCGCGTGGATCGGTGAGAAAATAATGATCATCGTACTCGTATCTGTTACGTTGACTGTAATCGATTAAAAACTAAACGCTGGTTTCCGTCAATTGGACTTACCGCAGACTGTCGTTTTTTCCGCGTCCCTGTTTTGGTGCTTCCTTAGCATTCACTAAATGCCGGGCGCCCCAATTGCATTGAACAAAGCGCCAGGCACCGGCTACGTAGATAGCGTTCCATGAGTTTCGAAAGCGCGAGTCTTGAAACTTAACTCCCGGCTGATAGCCTGCGCTCTTGGAATAGCCCTTGATAACAACACAGTGCAGGCCAGCATAGCTGCAGAGACGTTTAAAAAGTACATGGTAACTTTCCGTACCATACTTGATACCACGCAGCAGCCCCATAGGGGTATCGCCCCTTAGATCGTCATCGAAATGCATGGCATTTAAATTTTTAACAGTGATCCAGCGAAAAATTGTTCGCGCTTTCTCAATGTCAGTGGTGCAACGACCAACAAGTTGACGAACCAAATCTGTGAAAGTCTTCTGGTCCTCTTGGGCTACAGAGATGGCAATTCGATCAACATCCTCAAACTCAATGGGATCTGTATAAATTTGGAATTTGCAAACAGCTGGTGGAGCGGGCACCGGGGCATTAAGCGGATACTCAACTGGGACGGCCCCTTCGCTGAATTCATCATCTAGAAAGATACTTTCGCTCTGCATGTACTCTGAGCGGCGCGCGCTGATTAATTCCAACATTTCACTGGACTGGCGATCTACAAGGGCGGCCGTTTCGTAACGTTCGTGCTCGAGCATCTTTCGTGTGATGCTTTCTTTTTTTTTGCTACGCCGTAGTGTCATGTTCTTCTCCAAATCCTCCTTTTGCTGTTCATGGCGTAGCGTTAAGATATTGGCTTCGTCCCGATTTCGACGTGATGTAGCAAGTTCCTTCTCGAATTTATGCGTTAGACGCTGTAGTTCCCGTTCCCACTCATCCTGAAACTCATTTTGAATTTTGCGATCCTCTTCCTCCCGTTTTCTAGCAAATTTTCTATATAAATCATCTTCTTCCTTGCGATGCTTCATCTCCAAACGAGCCTGCTCCTCACGCGCCTAAGTAGATACAGAAGATCGCCAATTAGATATACATGGATGTGCACATAAATTGGATTAAGTGGAGGAGAAAGCACCTAATAATTCGTATCTGGTATTATCTGCTGCGGCTGTTGTTGCACTAGCTATTGTTGTTTCTGCAATGGATGGCTTGTTAACTTGGCTAATTATAATGCCACGCTTGAGCTACTCATGGCATAATAACTGGCAATCGACCATTCTAATAGACTTTAACTGAAACAGTGTCTCCTGCATCTGCTATATGCAACCATCGGCCAAATTTGTGCCAATTTCCATTCCTAATCTGCATTGATTACACATTGCGTGCAGAAGGGCGTTTTATCTTTCCCTCTAGATATTGACAAAAAAAATTTCAATTCTGTTTAGCTAAAGTAAACGCAATTATATATCTTATTTGATATTTGTTGTATCCAAGATTAGTTAAGTATATAATTGACAACAAGGATTTCATCGCAAAAAATATTGTATAATATTAGACTACAAACTAAGCGAATTGACTTTCTCTGACCACAAGATGTAAACAGCTAAACGAAAATCTTAAGCCGAATCAAAAAGCGGGTAAAATATTGTTTTTTTTAAGGTGTACATTAAAGCATAAGCTCGTTAAGGATTGCACTAAGTTTATCATAATATGACTCTGTTATATTATATGATATTAGTTGCAATTATATTAAAAGCATATGTTTTTGTATTTTCAGGCCTATCGAGAATTTTTTTTTATTTTTGATTTAACTATAGTTTAAAATAAATTGCTTAATACAAAAAAAATACAAAAAAAAAAAAAACGGATATTCTTACCATCCACGTCATTTAAAAATTTGTATAAAATATGACCACGCGAAAAAAACATATACTTGCGGGATTTTTTTAGAACATTACAATGCGTAACTACAATTGTTTTTTTGGGACGATCTCGCAAGATACAAATCTTGCAAGTCCTTCCTATAGAAAAAATATGGTTAATGTTTAAAAAAAAAGCTTGTGTGCAACGACGAGATATATGTGTTTGCCCATTTCACAACTTATGATTATCTTACGACGGAGTTGAGTTATAATTGTAGTAACTAACACAATTTGTTATTTATTTGTGCACATATATGTGCATATTATTGCAATACATATTTAAAAAAAAAAAAAAAAAAAAAAAAAAACACAGACACAAGACACTTCAAAAGCTCATAGCTGTTTCTATTAATCTTTTGACCTTAGAGTAGCACTCAGACTTAAGAACTTACAGCCACACAATTCACACAGAAATGCTAAGCCTTCAATATATACCGGCGCATATTGGACTTTTATTTATTGTTGTATTTTAATAATTATTCATGAATAAAAACATAATGTGTTAAGGCAAATTAATTTTGCTGTATATCAATTAAAGCTTTCGCATGCGAATTTAGCGCCTCTTACAAATGCACATTAACGTTAACGAATTTCACGTAACAATAATGTCTAATTAAAACCAAAATTCAATGTCAAGTATAAACAATAAATACAAAAACCAGAAGAATAACAAGCGAGATTAGTAACGAGTCAACTGTTAAAGACCACCTATTTACAATTGGTCAGTAACCACAGCAATAATAGTTACGGCGAGTGAAACATTTATATTCAAATTGCGTAAGCGGTTAATTTTTTCATTATGTCCATAACTGGAGATACGAGACCGATCGGCAACATAACAGTTATGACGACGCCTACATTTGTGTCAAATGTAGATCCAGTAAAACAGACCAAATAAAACAAATGTCCAAAATCGTTACAATTAAATTTTTGCGTTAGAGGTAAACAGAGACAAAAATCAACATAAACACACGAAAACCAAAAATTGTGAATTGACGCATACATTGTATGTATATACATTAAGGAAATACTTAATTTACGAATTTAAAAGCTTGCGTGTGTACGTACAGAGGTGGTTAAAATTATTTATACAAACCAAAAAATATTGCATTTTAACTTTGAAAGCGTTTTTATTGTTGTTGCTGATATTCGCAAAAAAAATTGTATCATGCCTAATCTATCTACTAACTATTACTGAGCAATTTTAAAGATATCGGTTTTTATGAAAAACAAATCTCTGATTTTAATCTGATATAGCCACCAAGTCAAAATGCTTACACACATATTTTTAACGAAAAAAGTGTTTGTACATTGCAAATTTTTGTTAATTTAAGTTAAAAAACTTAAATATATCAAATAGTTCTGTATAAATAATTAAAAACATTTAGACATATCGTTAGGTCAGTAGAATTATCTATTGAGTATAGGCCCGAGAACAATTCAGTTACAAAACAGATTTTAGAGTGTTTTTCTACGTCAGATTTGTATAAAATATTAATTTAATTAAAAAGAAAAACACTCAGGAAAATTAGCAAAACAATAATTTGTGAATTGTGAATTTCTTATTGTATATAAATTTGTGTCATAAAGGATTGTTCTCTACTACTATTTTAAATGTCGTGTATCAGGACTTTTTTAATGTATTCTTAATTTTCTTGGCAATAAAATTTATTGGCCACATGTTTTAGCAACAAAAATAAACACACTTTTACAGCTAAATATGCAAAATTTGTTTGTTTATGTAAATACTTTTGACCACCTCTGCATGTGTATTTGTGCGTTGCAGTTATACGGCATGCAAAAATGCACAATTTTCAAACATTTTTGTTGGGGGTGCTTATGTATTTGTGGCTTTTGCGGCGTTGTGCCAACAAATACCTGTTTAAAATTTGTTAAATTGAGCGTTGCAACAGAGAAACACAAATGGAAGTTGTTGTTGATTATTCGTGTGTGGCATCCTCGAAAGTGAATAAAAAATAGTTTTTTAGAAATTTCTACATGAAATGCGATTATAGTGCTTTCACCACAGAGATTACAAATATCAGTCATGACACGCATCTGGCGAACCGTGCGCCAAAACCAAAAGATTTTATACTTATCTTACAATTTTGCAATTACAAAAACATAGAAAAGTATAAAATATAATTTAAAGGTCATTTTGCAGAGCTGGCGCTATTGGCAATGTTTAAAATAACTATTTTAATTGTTTTGCAACTGAGCCCATCTGCACATAATTCAATTTACTATCACATAATCTACGACATATTTTATAACATTTCTGACAAATTAACAGCACATGTCTTTAATAGCAACATCAGCAGCAGCGGCAGTGGCATTCAAAAGGTTAGGCAACAAACTTGCCCACTCGAAAGCACGTAGAAATACCGCACTAGCCTATATAATAACGACTCTTGTGGCAATCAGTTTGCGTTAATTTGCCTCACTAGAAACAGAGCCGAGTTGGAGAATGATGAAGATAATAGCCGTTGCTCAACCGTGTGTTTATATTGTTGTCGCTATTAACGAAGCAGCCGGCAACTTAAATTTCATTAGAATTGTGTTCTGCACTAAATAATTTCTTAATTTGTGGCCAGTTAGTCAGCCAACTCGATGCTCACTTACCAAGTAGAAATCGATTGGCTTCTCTCGAGCCTTATTGTAGGCTTTTTGTATTTCCGTCTGCTTTAGCGCATGGGCAATATGCAAAGCACTTGCATCAAATCGACCATACTTGTAGTCGGAGTCATTCTGGGATGGTGAGCTAACTTCACGGCCACCATAGCCATTTGGAGTGGATTGACGTGAACCCAGCGGGCCACCTATGCACGGACCCGAGCGGGTTGTGTGGGTTAGATATATTCAATTCAATATCCAGCTTACACTATTTCCTCACCATCGATTTCGCTTCGGGTGCCACGTATCTGTTCGTTCACAAATTTATTTGTGCGGGGTGCATTCAAAGCCTGACGAATGCCCACAGATGTTTGATCGAGATGACCGGGTCCGCTCTTTGGTACATGTGAACTGCAATATACCTAAAAGAGATAGGCAGAGTAAAATCGCCAATTAATAAGATACCTTACAAAAAGAGTTTGGGGTAAAGTAAATTGAAAAAAGCCCATGCTAAGCAATAACGATTATTTCGGATAAAATGTCATTTGGAAAGCTTTGAAAGGTATCCGTAATAGGCATCTTTTACGTGAAGATTTTACTGCACATAATTTATCATTAATTTGTTTCTATGATACAAATGAAAGGCTTCTTTATTCTATCAGTCTTGAAAACGTTTCAATTGATTCGATAGGCTTAACCCTATGACGATTTTTCTTTGATTGTTTTAAAAATATTTAAGCCAAGAATCCTAGTAAATTCCTTTATAACACGGAAACCAAACGCTATACAAAATTCAATTGAAACTCGGTAAATATGCCTATTTTTTTTTAAGTTTTCCACAATCTATCGTATTTATATTTCCCACATATATCTTACCTAAGTTGATTTTACAAAAACAAGCATATTCATCTATATATGCATATACAAGGTGCGTTCCAAAGTAAACAGGACTTTTTGAATCTAGCGCCCTCTAGTGGTGACATCTATATGTCAACTG